>PVLD010006760.1:0-54811 GCA_004027595.1 Dinomys branickii
CATTGTATCACTGGTGTAAGAACCCGAGTGTGGGAATATAAACTAAGAGACATGAAGGAAATCTGTTGAAAAACAAAGAACAGATGGGACGAGGGAAAGGAGAAAAGAAAGAGACAAAAATGTATGTATGTATATATGAATATACATATATGCAGGAGGGCTAACATGGTTCTACTATTGTATTATATCACTTAATGCTTAGGAATAATTGATGACGGGTTATTTGATCAATCTTGTATGTCTGTATGTGTTATCCTGAACACACACTTCAAAGATATCAATATGCAAAGCAGCAACTATTGGTGGGTTTTTTTGTTTGTTTGTTTGTTTGTTTTTTGTCTTTGGTTTTTTGTTTTTTGTGTTTTTCTGTTGTTGAGAGGATTAATTGTCTGACCAATTTTGCATGTCTGTATCTGGGTTCATATATATACACTTCGAAGATATCAATAGGTAAAGCAGCAACCACTGTTGAGTCCATGTCACGTTGTCTGTAGGTCAGTTTTGATTGTACTATTCTTTATGCTAATTTGTGTCTGTTTGTTAATGTTTTTGTGCTTTTATTTAAAAAAAAAAAAAAAACCAGCGTAACAAGCACAGATGGCCACTCACCTGCTCAGCCAGCCCTTTGTGTGCTTTATTGCCCTTCCCTTCCATACTTCGGCCTCTAGAAAGCTTTAGCCTCTGTTTAAGCGCAAACCAGTTCAATCTGTGTCTGAATATTTCAATAATCCCTGTTGCAACGTATATTAGGTAAAGCTTATCCTTACTCCTTGAATTGGTGCCTGGCCCTCGTCATGGTTGACATGGTATAAAACACTTATGGCATATTCCTTAATGTTCCTGAATAGCTTCAAGGGAAATCATCATTCCTTTCTCTTTAATATCCTTAAGAAACAGAACAGCAGTACCTTGGGTACCATTAGCTCACTTAACTTTATATGAGCTAATATTTCTACTCATTATGTCTTTGAGGGGAAAGGACACTGATTTTTTAGTTCATAAATTAGTTTCCTAAATTTTTAAAATAGACATTACTAAGGAGCAAACAACTGCACTTTATGTCTCTAAATCTGGCATTGTACCAAGGAGGCAGGAGAATGAGAGGTGTCTGCCTGCCGAGAGGGAAGTGGACGGTGGTCTTAGATCTGCCCTCAGACTCTGCCTTCATCTTTCTCACTGCCTTAGAGCAGCTGGTTTCTTGCTCAGCTGCTGTACAATTACTTTTAAGACTTGGTGCAACCAAGTTAGTGGCAGGTGCCCCAAATCTGAAATCTCACTTTCTGGGGAGAGGATGACCGGAGCGAAGTAGTTTACCACGACTTGTTGCAAGGCAAGCAGAAACACTGAAAGGACACCCAGGATTTGGGGGCAGATTTATTCACGTGCACAGGCACTGACTGGGATCCTTCCCAGAATACCAGGCCCTGATCTCTGATGATCTAGGGGTTATATAGGATATGCAAGAAGGAAGTACAGAAGCAGAATGGCTTGTCAGTTGGGGATTGGTTTTTACAATATGCATCATAGTGACCAGGACAAATAACAAACTGGAGTATCCTAGCTGAGGAGATACATTTTCTGCTACACTGTGTTGCCAGTTTCCTGCATACATTTGTCTCTTTAAGAATACTATAAAGTTGAGACCATTTTCCTGCTTAAATCCTAATGGATGCAAGTCTTCACAGGAAAACCAGTTAATGATGCAGTCAGGCTGAAGGGTAGAGTCAAAGTTGTCTTAAACTGTGAGGATAGTCAACGCTTGCCTTAAATAGAGACTTGTGTCTTACACTTCTCCTACAATTATGTGACAAATATTCATCATGTGCCATTTTCATAAATGAGGACAGCTACCTTGAAAGGAGAGTAAAATAAAGTGAATCTATGTCTGTGGGCGCCCAGCAAAGCTTACGAAAAACACTGCAGCAATGAAAATAGCAAGGCTAATAATAACCACGACAATATGCAGTTATTAGCTCTCCAGCTAGAATTTTTAGAAGTTCAAAAACAGCAATGACAACAATAAACTATACATAGCCTAAACTGTCATTTTCCTACCTAAATTGGTTTCTAATTTAGCTTCTAATTGAAGCTAATTGTTTTCAATTTTCCCCTCAGTGCAAACACATTTATATAATCATTATTCATTCATAAATGTGTAGTTACCCAAAGCTATGAGAAAAAGCTAGTTATCACTAAACAACTATTAAATTAATTTGTACCTTATAAACTACTGAATTTAAAATCTATTGTCATATGGGAATTGTTTCCATTATATTATTTAACAATTAGCCAATCTTATTTAATGATTTCTTAAAATATTGAAATTATTGCATCTTTTATCTTTCCAAATATCACTGCCTATAATTTATACAGTAGTGTTTCTTAAAGTAGGGCCAGAGGATGACTACAATGAACAAAATTGCTTGGCGTGGTTAATAAAATTACAAAATCCTGGTTGTGAACCTGTCTCTGATATATGACAGCATGGGAGGACAGGCCTTTGAATGCATGTCTGAGTTCCTCTAGTGAGTCTGCATCAATAGACTTCAGAGTGTGTGAACCACTAATGTAGAAAAACAGAATCAATATATCCAGTATGACTTGTATCTCATTTTATAAAATGCAAGTCTTGGAAAATATCAATATGCCTGTAAAAAGATATTTAGTTAAATAATAATAAGAAGTGAAGAATTTGCGGATGTAGCAAACACCTTTATTGTAATGTAGGTACCCCTCAGGGTGCAAACCTACCTATAACAGTCAGATCTGAGACAAAAAAGGTAGAACGTGTAGTGCACCCGCTCTCCTCCAAGGAGACACCTTGTGTGACTTTTCATGAAGAAGCCAAGATGGGCAGTAATCGGATGTGCTAACCTGAGTGATTACATTAGCAGAGGCAGTGGGAAACTTGAGCACTGGTTTTATTTAGTGCTACATGAGGCCTATACAAAATGAGTTTCAACAGAAATAACTGCTGCTTTATGTCAGCTCGCAAAATTTTCGAATATTCTTGATGAGTGGCCTATTTAAATGGTGTTAAAAGTTTATTTGGAAGCCAGACACAATTTGATGTGACTGTCATCCCAGCACTGAGGGAGGCTATGGCAGGAGAATGGAACATTGTGAGTTCTGGACAACTTAAGGATATCTTGTATCTGAATAAAAAAATAAAGTAGGGTGGAATGCTTTGATCCCCGGGACCACAGGGGGAAAGAAATCCTTTCACCATTTGCCTTTATTTGCTCTTTATGGAAGCCACAGGAGGCAAACCAAAACTTTGAATCAATTGTGAATTCACCACACTGCAATGTAAACATGCTGCAATGTTTGCCTATTAAACTCTCAGCCTGTTTGCAGCTGGTTTTAGAAATGAAGGTGACATCAAAACAATCTCAGTCTGCTCTCTCTGTTGGCCAGACCCTCCCATTTGGGTCCATATTGAGCTACAGTAACTTGGAACTAGTTGCAGTACTGAAATGAGGGCCACTCTTTGAAGTATAGGAAACTAAAAAAAATTATTTTAAAGAGAATAAAAAAATGAATAAAAACAATGCAGAATTTCAAAACACGATGATAGGAAATTAACAATGGTTGTTATATTGCTTATTGTTATTTTCAGAGTAATTGTTCAGATTACCAGACAGAGGTGCGCAGAACTGACCAATTAGGCATTAACTGTTTCCTTCAATAAACCAATAGGGAAATTATTTTCTCTCCTCCACTTCCAGTCCTCAGGAATCCTCCCTACTATGGGATGACTTCTCCACGACATGGCCCACAGGGCACACGATTGTGTTACGTCATTGTCCTGACTATTCAAAGTTGCTTCCTCGTCAACAGAACATTTTGACAACCACTGAGAATACAGTGGTATAACCTTCATTTTGTTCTACTTGGTGAAAAGTAGGTCTTATTTTCCCTCCTTTTTATAGCATACATTCTGTAGTTCTTCCAATTTGAATATTGATATCCTGTAGACATCAGTAGCCAAGTGAACAATTCCAATCTTACATTATCACCCAAAGTAATGCTTCATGATACAGAGTGGCATCCTCTAAACTATCCTAAGCAAATAATTTAAAATGTAATGAAAAACAAGATACAAGACTTTGGAGAAATGATGATACAAAGCACATCTTCAAATGTGTATATCATGGCAACTATTAATGACTGCAAGATTTCTTGGATAAGAAAAACTGAAAACAGTGTTTAATCCCACACCTGTAATCTCAGAACTTGGGAGGCTGATGCAGGAGGAGAACCATGAGGGTGAGGCCAGTGTGAGCTACATAGCGAGACCCTCTTTCACAAAGGAAAAGAACAAAATACAAGCAGAGAGGAATATATGAATGGGTTAGATTTTGAAGGTGGGAGATTTATAGTTATCTGTCAGTTTTAAGAAATGATACATAATATACATGGGATGAAGTGAAGTGGTTTAACTCACACAGATGATAATGCTAATTTTACTATGAAAATATATCAAAGGGCAAAAAATGGTAACTTTGGAAGGAGGAATATATAAGTTATATACTAATAAGTTAAAATGATAAGCCAGTTGAACTGAGTTGGCCAATAAAATGATATTATTCACGCAGGCCTGAAACACTGTTGGAACTCAAGTACATAACTTAAAATCAAAGCTTAGCATTTATACAAATAACCATCCATGAGACTTCATGGCATGCTAATTTTATTCAAAAGTTTTTACTCCATTTCTAGGCATGAAATGAACTTAAATAATCCATTTCTTTCTTAGCTCTGCTAAGAACTATTTTGATGAAATAGTGAAACAAATTCATTGTTTTATTACTAAGTTTATTGATCCCAGTTAGATATACATAATATCATAGGTAATTTGTATGTGTATAAATCTTGGAAACAACCCAAATGTCCATATAGTATATGCATCTACTATATATTATGTATCTTGCTCTATGCTGTAAATCTTTGGTCTAACTTACATAACTGTCCGGCGCCGCTCCCGACCCGCAGAAGACAGCACACAGACGATCAGATTCTGTAACGTGTTTCTTTATTGGACACAGCACATACCCCACAGAAGTCCACTCTCTGTGGCTCCTTCCGGGCTTCTTCTTCCAGCTTCCCGTTACAGCAACTTATGTAAGGGCGGTTAGCAAATCACACTACGCCACGTGGGCCTTCAGGATTGGTTTCAGGGCGCCGTAAGCAGGCACCTTTCTATATAAGGTATACACAGAGTCGGCAACAAGAACCAGAAAACAGGATATAGGCGCCATCTTGGTAGCACGGTGGGAGGGGCTGATTCCAAGGAGACTAACAGCAAGCCATCACACCGGCTCCCAACACATAACAGTGCATAAGGATGCTTTGATGAGTGGATAAATAGATGTGTTTTCCTTAATACAGTAGAGTACTACTTAACCATAAAGAAGGATAAACTTGAGACATTTATAGGCTAAATGAATGGCCCTTGAGACCATGCTCAAGTGAAGCAAATCGGACACGTGTAAATATAACATTATTGCTCTGCTGTGAGATGCTGTAAGCATAAATAAGAACCAAAATTTATAATAGATATGATGAAATAAGAAGACTTTGTTCAGAAAGAAAAGGGAACCAGGGAGAGGAGAAGGAAGCAAGGAAGGAAGGGAGGAAGGGAGGAAGGGGTGGAGGGAGGGAAAAGAACAAAATAAGAAAAGAAAAATAAAGTAGAAAAAAGATTTGCCAATAGGAGGGAAAGAGGGGTTGAAGGTAGGAGAAGGGAGGGGGAAATGAATCAATTTTTAAGATGCAGAATCTACTATTAAGTATAAAGGAAACTTGAAATACAATGACATTCCTCTGATTTAGACTCTTTTACAAGAATATATGCATGTACTATATATTATATATCTTTCTCTATGCTGTTAATTTTTGACTAATTTAGGTAACAGAGAACAAGGAGGCTATGATAATTGATTTCAGAAAACCTCTGCCATATACTCATGAACTGTACTTCACTGATTTTAACTGCATCCGTCAAATATATTTCCTTATAATAGCTACTTTTCATTCACAAGGACAGGAAATTCTTAGAGAATAAGCCATTTTTTTTCACCCCATTTGTACTGATTTCTAGGTGCCTAACGTCACTCAGAAATAGTAGCTAAAGAATGTCAAAACATGTTGGGATCATATAGACAGTTCTGTCCAAGTACTACTCTAAATGAGCTATTTTTTCTTTTTCTTCTAGAAAATATGTCAAATATATATTCTATAAAGAATTGAGAACCTTAAAGTATATTAAACAGAATCAAACTTGAGTTATATCAATGTGACTTTTAATCTTAACATTGTGAATTGAAGCAATCTTTAATATTATTTTCTATAAGTGTCTATGAAAACTTGAAATTGCTAATTCAAACCATTTCATTAAAAACGAAAATAGGAAACTGTAAATCTTTATAAATAATGAAAAAGCTCCAAATCCTTACCCAAACAAAGTAAAATTTGTTTTATATTCATTTGTATACATTTTTAATATTTTCTTTTTTTTAAATTTTATTTTAAAGAGAAAAAATACAGAATTTCAAAACGAAATGATAGGAAATGAACAACGGTTGTTATGTTGCATATTGTTATCTTAACAGTAGCTGCTCAGATTCCCAGACATACGCAGGCAAAACTGGTCAACCAACACAAGCATTAACTGTTCCTTTCAATGAACTAACAGAAATTAGTAGTGTAATTATCTGAGCTGTCTTGTGTGTACATATTTTCCCTCCTTTCTTTTCTCCTTTCCCTCATCCCGGTTGTTCTTTCATTTTGAGCAGTTTCTTTGCCTTTCACAATATGTATTGTACTTTTTCGGACCTTATTTACACTTTCAGTTTTTTACACTATTTTATTTTATTTTATTTTTTTGCAGTACTGGGGATCAAACTCAGGACCTTGCACTTGCCAGGCAGGCACTTATTCCACTGAGCTATCTCCCCAGCCCTACACTATTTTAAAGACGGGAAGTTTTGTTTTTCTGATTTTCAAGTATACAGAATTTATTTTTAAATTTTAACAAACATAGTAAATATTTTCATATTTTTATCATGTATAACCTATTTTAATTGCTATATAACAAGATGTATTTACAAAGTCAATGGATTTCTTATTTTGTTCTGCATCTTAAACTTAGAGATCTCAATAAGTATATGGCAAATATATTATCAGGTGTTGTAGCAAAAATATAATTTTTCCATGTTTATTTTGTTAGCTTCACTTGACAAGCCACAATCAAGAGCTTATTCTCTTACTGGTTATGTGACTGTTTCTCTATTTGTCTCATCTTCCCACAGTGAACACCGTAGACTTGTAGAACATAATCTAGAAAGTTTTCACTCCCAAAAATGAACACGATTCTGCATTCCTGTTATCTGTCTGCAATCGCTTTTAGTAATCTCACCGCCCCTACCAGCAGTGCAACCCCAAACATGCAGAAGACCAGCAGTGGCGTGAACTCAGGTCTGTGCCGTCCTGTCTCTCCAGCCGGCCCTTTCTTTTACTATTGGCTCCAGGATTCTTTGTCTCTCCCACATGAGAGACGAAGAATGAGAATAAAGAACCCACAAGCCACTTTATGTATTCTATGTTCATTATTGTTTCCTCAACTTCTGAATCTCGCTTTCACACCATGAATGATAGTATTCATAGACTTCTGGACTCATCTCAGTCAAGTTTTCTGTAATACAGTTCCAGCCAACTTCACCTGGGAATGAGTCATGCTGGTAAAATGCTTGATAAATGTTTAATAAAGCAACAAATGGTCATCAGGCACACTATACCTAATGTTTTACTCCCGACGTAGAGCACTTTACCTTTCTAGAGGACATTACCCAACCTCAAGCTCTGAAAATGGATGTACTGACTTGATTGTGTATCTTAGAAAAGTGAATATCAGTTGAATTATTCAAACATTGTGTATAGATTGTTTTTAGTCAACCTGTAATTACTACTGACATGGAATCATACTGCAGATGGACACATTAACTGCAGAACTAGGAGTAACATAGAAAATTAATTCTTTTATGCTTATATCTCTTTAGCAACGTGCCAAATATGAACAGAAGAAATAATTTTAGGTTATGTTCTTAATTATAAAATTTAAAAGAGAATACTAGCTAAAAATTTTTAATGTTACCTATAAGATATGTTACCACAATTTTAGGACAATTGTGTAAGGTTCTAGTAACATCCGCTTTTCCTGAGCATGAAAACTGAAGTCAAAGTTAAGGCTCCATCTGTTGGAAGTGATTGGTGTATTTTGGAAGAGTGTACACTCAGGGCTGAGGCATTCAAGCCTGGGTCCCCAGGGTGGCATCTTTACGAGAGGAGGAACCCTTACAGTGGGTACCTGTCAATGTCTTTAGGACCCTCGAGATTGTCCCCAAGGAGGACTGCGGGGCCCCTTCACTCTCTGTCTGTTTCCTGGGTCATGAATTGAGAAGGTCATGCAGCCACTCATTTCCATTACAAGGGGCTCCAGGAATAGGGACATTTGATCTTAAGCTCACATTTCTAAGATTGTGAGCCAAACTAATCCTTTTTTCCCTGCACCCTTTCTTTGTTGTTCCCAGTACTGCATTATGGTGACAGAAGTTGACCAGTGCAGTCATGAAGCCATATTTGAATTCAACCTGTTTGACCTCACATTTCTTATTTACTCTAACACAGTGCTACGCTGCCTCACATTCACATGCTGGCAGGTGAAGAGATAAGTGATAAAACCCTAAGTGACACTTAAATGGAAGTTATTTTGGGCAGAACAACTCTACCATGAATATGCCATGCTAATATTACACTTGTGCTTTTTACATGTTGACTGGAATTATGCCATATTTGAGTACAAATATGCTAAGCCCTTATCCAACTTTACTGATGAGGTAAGCAAGAGGTAGCGAACAGCTCAGGATCTGCAGGTTGGCTCCTTGGTTCTCTCCCTTCCCATCAGACACCGTACAAACAGGTTGAGGCTTCTCAGTGGGATGCACAGTTTCCTTTTTCACATGAATGAGCCCCAGGGGTTGGGAAATGTCTCTATTTTATGTTCAGATCAAATAACAAGGGTGTGTGGTGACCCATACAGCCAGTCTTCATAGGCTACTATTCCACATGAGTTTACTGTAAGTAACCCTATTTGCCATAAGCAAGTTCAATCAACATTCCTCTGATCTTTTGCTGTAAACAAGTGTTCTGTAGATATACCAAATGCCCACAGTGAAGGGAATCATTGCATACTGCAAAAACCCATCCATGAAAAAGTCAAGTTTAGCTAGTTTATAGCACATATGTTTTTTAAAGTACAGAACATGATGGTGATGACCAATTCATTGAAGAACAACTTTACATGTACTAATATTTAGTATTTACTAGTTCTTTTAAAATATAATTGTGTGTGAAACTGACAAATGGGTTGCTCAGCTGTAAGATTCAGGATTTTTTACAATTTGTTTTTATCCCTTAGACACAGCAGTTCAAATTTCTATGACTACACAAGACACCCAAGTTATTGTATTTGTTAATGTGCTATAATATTCATATTTTGAACTTATATCAGATGAAGATTTTTGCATTATTCCAGATAAGTTTGTATTGCTCTTAAGTGTTTTTCTTGATGCCCTTTTAATATTTTTCATTTATCAGAAGCTAATAGTGATAATGCCTCAGGTAATTACCAAGCCTTTTGCAAAATGACTTCTGTCTATTTAGGGTGTACATATTGAGAAATGTACCATTTTTGTTGGGTTGCAATCATTTCTCCTCTTCTCAGTGCCCTTTGTTATAGCATAAAGAACCCAAAATAATCATTTTCTGTTTTCTTCTCATTACAGTAATTAACATTTTAAATTGTCCCCAATTTATTTGTCCATTCACAAAAGCAGTGCAAAACATATAAAGGATTTCAAGGTAAATGATCAAAAATAGCATTTATTCTAATCTTTTTGCATAAGAAAAGAAAAATAGAGCACAAATAGAAACCCCAAGCACATTTTTGACCTTGATAACTATTCTTTTGTTTTTGTCAGATCTTACTCACAAAACTACAATTACATTTTAAAACTCAAGCCTTAGTTTCACCATTACTTTGGAAGATGGATGAAACAGAAACTAAGTTGTTCTTCCTGGTGAAGGAAACCCTCCTGTAGTTCAAACTTTTTCACATCTAAACTAGTATGACCTGTGTTTACCATACTTCTAAATTCAATTAAATATTTTTAAGACCATTAGGTCACAAATAAAATATTCCAGCTGAATTATAAATCTTTGCATTTACAATATCTTCCAATAAGCAGCACATTTTTCTTTTACACTGTGTGTGTAAAATGATGTGTGGGAAACCCAAGTCCAATATGCATATGAAAGGAAGTCCAAGCCTAGAATTTTACCCACTGGAGAATATTATTAACATATCCATAGCTACAGGACTGCAATGCCTTTTATAAACACTATACTGCAGAATTTTATGACCTCAATGTGCCCTTTGCCCTCCATAAATATACGTGTATATTCACACAGGTACACATAAACTCACACATACCTTTATACACATGCTGTTTTGGTCAGTAATTTTATGTTCCTGGTATAAAATAAAACCTCTTCACTCCAAATTCTCAACAAGATGATGGTTGTTTGGTTGAGAGAGTGGTCCTCTCTGAAACATAAATCTTGTTTTCCGCTGCCCCCCACCCGATCCATTCCAACTTCGGAACAGACCCTAAGTAAGGAGAAAGCTTGTGGAAACAGCAGGTTGGGTGTGCCCTGTACAGTACCTTGTGCTCAGGAAGAGGGCAGCACTTGGGCTGCAGAGATGGGGGCGTGCTGACTCCTAGCATTCTAACCTGTCTCTCGGCTTGAGGCTATAAATAGCAATTTCCTGTCCTGCGGGGCCTGTGGTGCCACCATATGTTGTCACATCAGAGAAGGCCCAAACAAGCATAGCCTGGCTATTGTTTGTCAGTGCCCAACTGGCAGAGATGTGATTGAACCAGCAGTTCCTGGGCAGCAGCACAATAAATTTCCAGGACATTCCATTTATCTGTGCAGCTTTGCGCTACAGATGCCATTTATTTCCTAAACTAGTTTCAAGGTTGGAATAGTTCAGTGGCACTGTTAGAAGGCTATGCAACACCACCTTCCCTTTCTTTCTTATTTACTTAAAGCACAAGATTGTAGCAGTAACTAGCCTTGTGGGACTCTATCTCCAACCACTGGTGAACTCACATTCGTTCAAGGCTCTCCTTGCAGCCTCGTCCTCTTCCTCACGGATGGTTACTTTGGCCACGGTTAAGTGACACCACTCCAATCATTTGGTGACAGAAGAAGGATACCGGCTGCTCCTGGGAAAGGCTTGCCCTCTGCTCGGAAGAGAGAGCCTCTTTCCCTACAGGGAATGCTAGCGTCAGAAAATGGCAGGTTCAGAGGAGCTGCTGGCCTGAAGTCTCCCACCAAGTCAGGACAGAGGTTTCAGTGATGGTAATAGAGTGGCCATTGAATGCATCACTTTGGGCAGCTAGGGTGTAGCTCAGTGACAGAACATGTCACAGCCATCTGCCAAGCCTAGGGTCAAATCTCCAGCATAGAGAAAAATGAATCATCGACCTCTGAGCTTGTTTAGGAGAAGATAATTATTCATTTTCCTTAAACTGTGAGACAGTAGCTAAGGGATTCTCTTTTGTATTGCTGTTTGGTTTGGATTCATCTTCCTTTCTGTTTCGTGATTCATGAACTAGTATATGAAGCACTTAATCTCGTTACACACTTGAAGGATGAAAGCATTTCCTGAGGACATGAAAGTAGCATAAATTCTTATGTTTAATATTTGAAACTTCATCGACAACCCACTGATTATGGCAGGCATCAGAGGTTTTATAAATGTCCAATCTTACAGGAAATTTGAGTAGAAAGAAACATAAATCTCAGTTGTGGAAATATCTCCACCTGGTAGACCTTGATAAAATATTTTTTAAGGGTCCTCAGTTTTTTAGCCTTCTGTAAACAACTAGAAATCAGTCATAGTCTAACACCTATGCACTTTTACTTCATAGGCAAGTAAGAATGGCTCTGAGGTTCTATCACCGCTCCTTATGGCTCCTTTTTGATTTCTTCAACAGAATGCACAGCTGACCTCACCTGGAAGTCATGGGCTGGGTGGATGGAAATCTCTTGAGGACTCAAGTCATGCATTAAATCGAGACAGCTGCTGTCTATTGCTTTCCACATTTAAATAGTCACCTCTACTCCGGTCCCAGTATGTTCATTTCTCCTTAAAAGTGGTCATCTATTTTGGATAATTTCTTGCTCATACAAGTTTAACTTCCAGGTTTTTTCCTGTTTTGTTTTTGAGTCCCAAGGGAATACATTCTACTTTAGTTGTTCAGTTTTTGGTGCTAATCAGTCTACTGTTTACTGCTCAATCAAGGACTTGCATTTACCAATCACGGTTCTCATTTTCATGTAATTACTCCTTATCTTGAATTGATTTCTCTCTGTAACTGCTTTCTCTATTTTCATGTATGCAGCATCCTCTCATACCTTTTAGGGTAGATAAAATCAAAATTTTCTATAATTTTATCCTGGAGATAGATAGATAGATAGATAAATAGATAGACAGATGGATAAATGGATAGATAGGAAAGAAAGAAAGAAAGAAAGAAAGAAAGAAAGAAAGAAAGAAAGAAAGAAAGAAAGAAAGAAAGAAAGAAAAAGAGAAAATGAGAAATAGAGTGAGGGACTGAGTTCTCTGAAATGCAAGTATCTATTTCAGAGCTGCAATATTTTTCATATATGATAGGCCTTGTGCAGTCTTGCTATCTGATTATTTGCCAGTCCCCCGGGAAAGGTGAATGAACTCTCCCCTATATCAGCTGAAGGAGTAAACTGTGTAAAGATGTAGTAGAAATAGCTAAACAGAAAACAGGAGCCCAACTAGGGGCAAGCTTGGAGAGACTGAAGAAGTAAAAATATAGTATGGCAGAAGGGTGGTAAGAGAGGAAAGAAATACTCTGGAAAAGGAGCCAGCAGGCAGTTTGCCTCAGTAGAGCTGGTGAGTCTCTAGGAGGAAACACAGTCCTCAGGGTGGGAATGACGGTGACAGTATCAGAGATGTAAGACATAGGACTTTCATTAAGCCTAAGATGAATCACTTCTGAGAAGACCAAACGTATGATTTGAACAATTAGAACCCTCAGCAATGACTGTGCAGTTAAAAAATTACCAACATTATAAATTTATCCAAGAGATCTGCAAATCAATAGCGAATGTTTTGTCATAATATAAAAAACCATTCTTGGATGTTTGACATTATTGTTTTCTTTTTAAACATACAAATGCAAAATTATTCAATAACAGATGTTCATGTGCAGGCAATGTATTGTATCACTAGTGTAAGAATCTGAAGGTGGGAATGTGGATTGGGGAATGTGAAGGGAATCTGCTCAAAGGTAGGGAGCAGTTGGAATGAGGGGAGGAAGGAAAGGAAGAAAGGGACAAATACGTATCTATGTATGTATATGCAGGATGGCTAATATGGTGCCACTGTTGACCTGTGTTGCTTTATGGTAAGGAGCAGTTCATGATTGTTTGATCAAGATTGTATGTCTATATGTGATTTCGGGAGCATGAACTTTGAAGTTATCAATGTGTGGTGCAGCAACCATTTGTGTCTTTTTGTTAATGTTTTCCTTTTTTCATTGCTTTTTTTTTGGTTTTCTTTGTTTTTTACACTTTAAAACTAAAAAATTATTCAATAAGTGAATTTAGAAAAGCAATGTATGTTTATGAATATGCATTGATCATGAAATTATAAGAAAGATAAGGGCAAAAAAATTTATTTCATGTAACACTTTCATTTTGTAGATGAATGTCTGGTTAATTTGTGGAGCATTATAATACTACATACCAAAGGCAAGACTTGAAAGGGAGTTCATACTCTCCTTGTTCGCTTAACTTTTTCTTAAACCAATAATATACTAATACCTTCTTGTGGAAATCCCTTCACCATAAAAGGAACATTTCAAAAAGAATCACAAATATCTTGTTATTAACACAATGTTAATAATTAATTAGCTGTAACATTTTCTTATACTGAGGTTTAAATTCAGTTGAACTTTTTAATATTTGTTCATGGTATAATACAGTCCTCCTTCACTGTGTCACAGCTCACTTATTGCAGCTTCACCGTATCTCAGGTTTTTAAAAATATACATATATATAATTCTGTATTGCAGAGTTTTTACTAGATAGTGGGATTTTGCGGTATATAGCTATTTATATAGAATTTTACATGTTGTTAAAATTATGTAGGTTTAAGAGTGTAGAAAGTGTTTTACTGGCAAAAGCAGATACTACACTGAATCATAGCCAAAAGGCTTATTTCTGGTGATCAGAATGACCGATCTGAAGACAACACTATGCAGTATAAGACACATTGCTGAATCCCTACCATCTTGTATGGTGAAGCCCTGTATCATTTCCATTATTTTTGTTACTTGTTGCTATCTTTGATTGTTTGATCAGTCTTACATTCTTACATCTGGGGGACTGAGCAACTTCGTTGAAGATAACAGTATATAATGCAGCAACCATTGTTAATTCCTATCATTTTGTTTTGAGGTATGTATTGTTTTTGTTGTTTTGTGTTGTTTTTATACTTGTCTTCATTGCTGTTGTTTTGTTAGTTGTTTTCTCTTTAAAATAAAAGTGTTTCAGAGCATATAAAGTGTTTATAAGAGTGTGGGAAAGGTTAATAAGAGTGGGAAAAGTTTACAGGAGTGTGGAAAGGGTTTATAAAGCCTTAAAATATATACAAATAATAAAATAAATTTAGCACCACCGCTTGCCAAATTTTCACCTATGGAGGGCTTCTCTGGGACATAACTCCCGCAATAGGTGAGGAATCACTGCACTTGCATTAGATAGGTGTTAACAATGAGTCTATCATCTCTACATTAAGTACATTAGTATAATAGTATTAACCAGCTCAATATCTACATCTATATGTACGTATCAATCTATGTACTGAGTTCTGTACTCGTGAAATCACTTGTGGGCAGATACACATATATGTCTGTGGTTGTGGGTGTGGGCATAATGAACTGTTCATAAAATGCTATAATACGTGTCCGTGGGAAAAATCACTTAACACCTCTCACTGTAATTCTCTCAAAGGTGAACTTTTTCACAAATGCACTCTGCCCTGCAGGTATTTGACCTCATCGTGAACAAATTTGCCACATAACCACACCAGTACTTAAGGAATTCCCACTCTTTCCTTTATCCAAGACATTCAGCACCAGCTCTGACACATGTGTTGTCCAGCAACTGCTCTGCCCTGCATCTCCAGAGGACGACCCGGCTGCCTAGGGGTGCCCTGTGCCACGTGTAGTCTCTACCGTTGAAGACTCATCATGTTGCCCCTCCCCTTCCATCACTGGAGCTGTGTTCCCTACTGTATTAAACGGTGACAAGGTCTCTTCCTTGATTTGGAGGCTTGAGCTCTTTCCCCAGAATATTTTTATTCTTCAGGATAGCAGAAACAAAATTTTCAAGATCCATCCAAACCTTTCCTGTCATAATAGGAAGTGAAGAATTCAGTGCTGTTTTCATGGGGAGCAGTGGCATGTGAATCTTTTCACACATTCGCAGAACTGTTCAGCATTTATGGAAACAAGAATAGAAACAAAGGGACAATTTCTTGATTATAGAAACATTTATCAAACTTTACTTCCTCACCTCGGGTGCTTCCTATGTATGCTGGAAATTTCCTCATCTGCAGTCTGTCTGGGGCTGTTTTTCTCATCTGGCTACCTAAGTCAGACTATTTCCATCACAAGCTCTCTATTCTCTAAATCTTCCAGCTTCTTGGGGACATCACCTCTCTTAATACGGTGAGGGACTTTGAGGTGCGATAAAACATAGTCAGTGTTCACAAAAGCAATGGTTACAGTAAAAGACACATTGTCATTCATCCCCTCAGTGCCTCCCCCATTTGGGGGAGAGCTGTTGCAATGTCTTGTACTAAAATGGAAATGTACACATCTATGTCCTGGTGTACCAGCCCCACCTGACGCTTATCTGCAGATTTCTCCTCTGGCACGCAGGTTATAGAAACAGCCTTGGTATAGCTCCTTACCCTGTGACTGACCCACTCTGAACTACTCACTTAACGATGGGAGAAGCATAAGCTAGAGACCCTGTCCCCGAAATTCACAGACACTAGTGAGGTTTTGATTCTCATAAACCCTACAGCTGCAGTACACTAATAACCTTGCTTTTTGTCATGTTTAAGCTCCAGTTTTTCCAACATTAAGGTGCTGGAATTGGAAAAAAATTATTTCTTGGTTGTTTGATAATGCTATTAAAGGCTTCTGTGTTCTGAAAGACTTTTCTGCCTACTTCTTTTTATTAATTATTAACCTAAAACTATTGAAGTTTTGGAATATAATTGTGAATTTGCCTTTTTCTCCTTGAAGTTGTAACTGGTTTTGCTCTAAGTCTTTTGAAATTCTGTTATTTAAATACAAAACATACCAAGATAGTTATTTTCTTTTTTTCTAAATATCCCCTTTATGAATAAGAAATGAATTGCTTATATCTCTGGTAGTATTCTTTGACCTAATGGTCTCCAACTCATCATATTATACCCTAGATAGCTGTAGTTTAAATTTTTATTTATTTTTAACTGATACATAAAACATGAAAGTATACATATTAATGGGGTAGCTCAAGATATTTATATGTTATATAATGTTTCAATCAGGTTAGAAATATGTTTCTCCTTGGACATTTATAATTTATTTGTGGAGAAAACTTTCAATCCTCCTTCTATCTCAGCAAGCTTGTGTATTTTAGACTTAAAGAAAAGTTGTGAAGGCAATACATAGCATTCTGTAACTTCAGTTTTCTCCACCACTGAGGTATCACTCCACAACTAAATGATCAATCTTGTTCATTACTGTCAACCAAACTCCAAACATGTCCAGGAATCACTGTCTCTTAGGTAGGCACATTTCCCTTTTTCAAGGCCCTGTCCGGGTTGCTACATTGCATTTAATCATCTGTCTTATCTGTGTCCTCCAGTGTGGGAACAACTTGTTTTGTTTTTCATGGTCTTTGCTGTTTGAAGACAGTTTAATCAATTATTTTGTAAAATATCTATTAATTTGAGTTTCTCTGATGATTTTTTTTTTTTTTTAGACAGAGATGCTAGGTTTCAGATGAAAAGTGCAGAGATTAGCTGCCCTTGTCCCATTGGGTCAGGGGTACAGAAACATCAATGAGGCACCCACATTGAGGTCACCCTTCATCAGTTAAGGCAGTGTTGGGTCTCATGCCCTGCTGTGTGGTCTAAACTCAGGGGCTGCATCATCTAGCTTGGTGCATATTTGAGGACAGGGAGGACTGCAGTGCGTGGAGGAGGTGACTAATTCTGAGAGCAGCGATGCTTGTGTTTCATTGATAATGATCTAAGCCCAGCTTCTCTCTTTCCTTTATTCATGAAACCAATCATTGATATCAAAATGGGATCCTTTTTTCTTTATACTTTGTGTCACAATCAAGAATGTTATTTTACCCTTTTCTTTGTTTATGTGCTAAGATCATGGTATCTTTTTGATCAATTAAAGCATTGGTGTCATTGTATTTCATAAAATTTGATATAACTTTATCATAATTGACCTAATTATACATGCAAGCTCTCATTTGATTTCTTTTTACACATAACAGTGCAATTTTCAAATTTCAATATTTGAGGATTTTCCAGATAATTCTTCATTATTAATTTATACTTTAATCACATTGTGATCACAAAGAATATTCCATGTGTTTTCAATCTTGGGAAGGTATTGAGGGTATTTTATAGCCCAGAATATAGTTTATCTTAGTCATAGTTCCATGCAAGTTCCATGCGAAGAATGTCAGGCAGGATATAACATGAGTACCTTAAATGTCAGCTAAGTCAAGTAAGGTTTTGCTATCAAGCCTTTTCTGGCCTCAATTTTTGTGAGCTTATTCTGTCAGTTACTATATGAGTGCATTTCTACTCTGTTAGTAAATTGTAAATTTAAAATAATATATAATAATAATAATAAAATAATAAAATAATAATATATTAATAATCAATTAAATAATATAAAAGAAAACCCTAAATATCCTTGGAGGTTGAGCTTTGTCTTCCTTTGTCAGCTTTTGCCTTGTACATTTTAACTATTTCATCTCACATATTTATCTGTGTTTGCATGGAGTATTATAATGACCATGGATAGCTTTCCGATGCAGAAACACAGCTTCATGCACAGTGGTAGAAGGACAGCAAGAGACTTAACATTGTCCCAGTATGAGTCAGTTTTCTACCAGTAGGAAAAAGTACTGGATATATGCATTTCAAAGGTTAATTTTGGCCCAAGGTTCCATATGTTTCAGTCCATGGTTGGCTGCTGGAACGGTGGAAACGTCATATTGCAAATGTAGAGAGGAAATGAGCACTGGAAAGGTGCTCATCTCATGGTATCCGTGAAGCAGAGGTCAGGGAGAAGCCAGTAGAGAAAGTGCGGGACCCAGTACATCCCAAGGTCCCTCTCCATGACTACTTTCTCCCCTAGGGCCCGCCTCCTGATGGCTCATCAGCCAATCAGTGACCTCACAGTCAGCTCCGCTCCTGTCTCTTCATCTGACCAAGTGGGTGATCAGCTCCACTCCAGAGGAGGTACTTTATAAAAGATTTCTGCATTTTTATCTTGTATATATTGTAAACTGTGCATTTCATTATTTGTCCATTATCTTTAAGAGAGATTTAAAGGAACACATACCTATTTTATTTACCTACCTTTTCGCCATTTTTATACTCTATTGTTCTTCGCTCTGGCAATTTTCACAATTTGTTTGAACAGTTTTTATTTGTTTTTCAGCAATTTCCTTATGACAGCTTCGTGTGGTTTTCTGTGTTTTGCCTCTTTTTGAGTTTATTTGATTTTCTTATATATCTATGTGAGAAATAATCATACTTGGAAAATTTCTGCCATTATTTTTTAATTTTACTCTCCTTACATCTCCCCTTTTTCATGCTGATATTTATGATATGTGTATGTTTTATTTCTTGATATCCTATCAGTGATGGAGGTTGTGTTCATTTGAATTTCATCTTCTTATCATAGTGCTTTATTTTATATAAACTGTATAGCTATGTCTCTGAATTCACTGGTATTCTTTCTGAAGTATTTAATTTTCTTAGAATATCATATAAAGTACTTTTAATTTTGGCTGCTTTCCATCCTAGAAAGTCTATTTGAATTCTCAGTATCTTCCTCTACCTTTGTCTGCATACCATATATATGTTGTCTTTTATCTTTGAATATGTAATGAGATTTATTGTAGTTATTTTAAGGTTCTCTCAAAACATTCCATTGTTTTCACCGTTTCTGGCTTATTTCTACTGTGTTTGCTAGTGTTTTTATTCTTGGTAAAATAAACCAGGAAATTCACATTGTTGGTTGCAGAGTTTGTTAATTTCTCTTTAGCGACTTCTGAGTTTTACTCGATGTTCACATTTGTGTTCTTCGCGGACTTATTTCATCTTGCTGGCACTTGTGTTTCAATATTATTTTGCACGTTTCGCTTTTCATTGCTCACCGTGTCAACAGAGCAGCCTCCGTTCAATGCTAACCTCGTTCTGAAGGCGGCGGCCCACGTCCCCATCCCGAGTACCGGTCTCCAGAGCACAGGTCACTCCAGCCTTCTCGCTCCTTGTGACTTGCTTCCCGGACCTGCTACTTCCTGGTGTCCTTGATCTGCTTGAGGGCGCCGCTCTCACCTGCTCACATCAGAACTGCCAACACCTTCAGCAACACCTGTGGAGGACTGGCTACCTGAAAATTCTGTTGACCTGAACTCTTACGGCTTCCAGTGCGCCCCAGAGGAGCCTGCAGGGTATACTCAGTTCTCCGCATTTGAGATGTGGCCCGGAATCCAGACAACCTCCTGGGCAGGAGTCAGAGCTAATGCGTTTGCACCCTTTTTCCGTGTCGACCTCCTTTGTCTACAAGTGGTAAGAGACTGTTTCAAATACTCTCTCTGACCTGTCAGCGGGTTACACCAGTGAGCCAATGCCTCTAGCTGTTGGTCATTCATGCATGGAAGTCAAAGTTATATCCAGACCATCATCTTCTAGCAAATGCATTATTTAGAAGTAAAGAATAAAAATTTCATTACAAACTCATCTCCCAAGCCAAATCAGCAAGACAAAACAAAATTAAACTTTGTAAGATTTTTGAATAAATTTAAATATTGTGTCATATTGTACCAAGGAGTGTTTCATCACTTTTATCTATATTAAGTAAATATTTTTAATTAACACCTTTTCACTATAATTTGCTTAAGCACACTAACCATAATAAATGAACGACAGCCTATTTAGAGCTTTCTTAGTGCTCAGTTTGCTTATGTTTCCTTGGTTATTTCTGCACATGGAACATAAGGGAAATTGTAAATGTATATATTTCCAAAAGGTTCCCACTCATTTACTATTTTTATTAAGATTTAGATGGCATGCAACAAATATTTTAGAGATGAAACTTTGTTTGAATTAGTAAGATCAGCTAATATTGCAATAGTTATCCATAGATTGTGTATCTATATATATGTGTGTATATATATATATATATATATATATGATATTTTAAACATGTCCAAGATGGTAATAAGGTGTGTGTTTTCCACAATTAGGGAATTATTTTACTCCTAAGAAAATAACTAAAAACTAATCATTTTAAAAATCATTGAAGTAAATGTTCATTTTCAGCTTATTAAAAATAATTTTTAATTTTAAAAAATATTTTAAAAATCGACCATATCAGGAAATCTGGTGCAACATGTCATGTGATACACCCTGCCCTTGCACATGCCCCTGCTTAGGTCCCCTGGTGCACAAGGGGAAATTCTGGAGTGTTGTGCTATCATCCATGGTGCTGTCCAACATGTTCTATAAGAAGTTTTGGAAAACCAGATTGTAACAAAAGATTTTCTTAAAAGTTATCCTGAAGAGCAGTCCTATTACACCAGAGTAAGAGAGCAAAGTGAGCTTGCAGATTTGAAATTATTTTTACCATTGTCCTAACCCCTACAAATGAGGATGGTGGAAGTATCCAGCAGCAGCCTGCCCAGAGCAGGGCCAGCAAGCAGAGCTGAGATCCATACTTCCTACTAGCATGCGTGAGCCAGGAGAGTTCCTGCATCTGTATCCTAAGCAGGAATGAGAGTCTCATCACTGCATTTCCTAAACATCATTTCCATGTGGGCTCACTGGCTGAGCTGATTCCTTGCAGCAGTGATGATGCAAGTGTTATATTACAGTGGTGCTCCCCAGATAATTTTCTATTGGGATTTTGGAATAAATGAACTATACCACATTACATTTTATCCTAGCAACAGGCCAAAGAAATTCATCCTTAGCTGAGTGTGGCACATCCCTGTAATCCCAGCACTCAGGAGGCTGAGGCAGGAGGATCATTGCAAATTCGAGCTACAAAGTGAGCTCAAAGCCAGCCTGAACTGCATAAAGGGACCCTATCTCAAAAAGACAAAAAAAAAAAAAAAAAAAAAAAAAAAAAAAAAAAAAAAAAAAAAAAAAAAAAAAAAAAAAAAAAAAAAAAAAAAAGAAGAAGAAGAAGAAGAAAGAAAGAAAGAAATTCATCCACAAGTCCACACAATGAGAATAATAAAATTCCTACTTAGTTTAAAATGATTCCCACAATTCCAGAAGGAAAACATATGTACAATAAAAATACAGTTTATGAAAAAAAAGAAAAAATCATATATGGAAACATCTCAGCCCAAATCTTACAATCCACTTCTGAAGCTTCTGCACTGAATGGAACAATAGGCACACTTCTCATAGCAGTATCCCAGCAAGCAAAGCCTAAGCAAAGACCCAAGATATCCTTTTTGGGGGGTTGTCTCAAATAGGATAAAATGCTGAATCTTCAGTGCATTTATAGAAATATTGCTGTATCAAAGTCTGATCACTACCACAAGAACAATAAGGACAAATAATGAAACCTTTAACCAAGAATTTTGATCACTGCTTTCATGTCTCAGAAGGTGAAAGCACTGGATGTTTACGATGCAGAGTGCCCAAGGATTCTGTGGACACAAGTTTGGAAGGATGCGTGAGGAAGAGGGGGTCCTGGGAAATTGCCACTTTGCTTCTTATGAGATGGGTCCATCAACTCTGGAGTAAAACCCGTGGCCCAGCAGAGGTGAGATAAACATCCCACAGGTGCTGTTTTTGCTGAAACAAACCCTAAATTGCCGAGGACAACACTGAATGAAGATGACTCTAGTCCCTTTCCTCTCAAGGACTAAAACAGCGTGACCTTTCCCATGGTGCAGACAGGGAAAATGAAGAAATGAGGTGGCTCAGTTACAGTTCTGCATACAGAACACAGGATGTGGTCGCCTTAATTTATTTGCTTTTTGGGCTCTTGCCTTCAAAATAGATGTTCCTGTGGAAAATGAAAACTCTGCAGAGTCAGTTGATGATAATGAATTACTGTACTTCACAGATGTTTTCACTTTAAAATGGAATATTATGATGGTGCTAAAACTTTGTACCACCATTACTGTAATTTGCATACCATTACCGGTGATGTTTATGTTTTGAAAAGTTGAAATGTTTTTGAGCTCATCATAACCTAGCACTAATGATTCTCCGTACATCTGCGGAAAACCAACATCTAGGCAGTTTCTCCAGCTCAATCATCTTTGATGAGCTTGTACTGCCTTCCAAAATATATCCAGCTAGGGTTTGCTATGCTCAGTATTTAGAGCCTGTGCTTTATGTACACACCATCTGAAACTTAACGGGCCCGTAACAAATCAAAACTGTGCGATACTATGTGAGTGAAGCCTCACTTTGGCAGCTGCTTAGTGGAAGAAGTTTGGTGGATTTATGCCACACTTCCAGGAGAGCCAGGTCGTTTTCATTCTGGATTCACAGAGAGTGAATGTTTGCCTGAAACAATGAAATGAATTCTACTTAATTCAGAAGCTAAGGTTTAGGAAAGAACTCAAATGCTGCAAGGCCCAATAAAGAAGGCATTAATGGAAATAATTTCAAATGTGAAATATTTCAGAAAAGCACCAGTAAAATTGATGTAGAAAATAGTGCTAACAAATCGTTAACAGATGTGAGCATTTAAAAAAAATAAAATAACAATAAGGTAGAAACCAGAGCTATCAGTGCATAGTTTTGTTATCCATTACATTCCAAATAAATTATGATTTTCAAATGCTTGAGAATTGTCCTGACCATAGCCACATATTTTCAGTTTCCTGTTTTCTGCATAAAGGTGACAATATCACACCAAGAACTATATGCACAATAATAATGCTAAATTATCCAGGGAGCATCTTGCACTATGCAGCATTTCCTGCATGAAATAAGTTTGATGAACCCAACCCCCTACTTCAGTTCAGCATATCTGTGGATGTTATTAACTACAAGCAACATAAAATTTTAAGGCTTAAGAAGCTAAATATGAAGTATTTCCCATATAAAAGAAATTCAGAGAAAACCAGTACAGAACAGGTATGGCTCTTTCACAAAAAGAACTTAGAGAGACTTAATTTCACATTTATCAGCTCTCTCTCCAGAATAGCATTTATAACATTCCTTAATTATTATTATGTATTTCACTTCATTATGGATAGAACATTTAACACTAGCTCTTCCTGCATAACAAACGTCTGAGTGTACATTATATCATTGTTTTCTGTGGGTACAAAATTAAACGTCTAGAACTTCTTCTTCTTACTTGGCTGAAACTTTACACCTGTTAATTAAAAGTCTCAATTGCCCCCCTCAATACCTGTAGGCAGCCATCATTCCACTCTTTGGTTGTTCCCTTCGGTATTTTAGGAACATCACGAATGTGCGATCATGTGACCCTTGTCTTTCTGTGACTGTGACCTTGGGGAAGGTACTCAGTGTTCACCTGTGTAGTCACACACCCTTTTTAAGGCTACATAGCATGCCATTGTAGTACAGGCACAGCCTTTCATCTACCCATTTATTTTGGTTGATACATTGTGTCAACTTGGGAAGTCTAGCGGTTTGGCTGAGTGACTCAGCATGAAGCTGGGGTACTTACCTTATATATACATCCTCAGCTTGTGCAAGAGGAGGACATGGAGATTGTGTGAGAACTTCATGTCCCCTGGGTGGGGGTAGGTGGTTTACAATGTAAGGGAGGGAAAGAGGCTTCTTGCCTTTTGCTCTTGCTTTTGCTGTGTTCTGCTGCCATGAACGTTTGCCCTCTGCCATGTGCCACACTGCCTCTGAGCCTGCCAAATATGGACTGAAACCTTCACAAACTGTAAGCTAAATAAACCTTTCCTTCCTTCATTTTGGGTGTTGGGTATTTTGTCTCAGCAACGAGAGAAAAGTAACAAAGACACCGTTCATCTGTAAATACTGCTAAGTTTGAACAGTGCTACATTGAAACTAGGAATGCTAATATCCCTTGAAGACCTTAATTAAATCCTTTTGCAAAAATTTCTGGAAGTGGAATTACAGAATCATATAGAGGTTCTATGTATAATTTTTAGAGAATCTCCTATACTGTTTTTCATAGCAATTGCACCAGTTTAGATCCCCATCAAAATTGTGTAAGGGTTTAATTTTTTCACATTCTTGCCAGTACTTAATTCCTTTTTAAGATATTAGCCATGATAACAGTATGAGGTGTTATCTTACTTCATTTTGGATCTACATTTTCCTGATGAAATGCTTCTCTGTTCTTAATGGATATACATCCAATTTCTAAGTCAGAGCTTTAGCTTGGAGAATGTTAATTTAGGTGTGTGTGAGTGTGTGTGTGTGTGTATGTGTGTGTACCAGGTGAAAAGACATGTGAATATGAAACAACAATGGGTAAACCAGGAGAAAAATTATTACTTACAGGTTGCAGAACAGTTACACCTATAAGAGCTGATACAACATCTAGGGAAAAGGCTACAGGGACCCCAACCAGCATACGAGAAAGAGAGAGAGAGGAAGAGAGACAGAGACACAGAGACCAAGGGAGACAGAGATAGAGACAGACACAGAGACAGAGACAGAGAGAACTGCATGACCCTGCTTCCATTAGAGCACTTGAGCAGTATGAGAAGTTATTTAACTGGTCTATAGAACAGCTGTGCATAAAAGGAGAACTTACTGATCCTACTTCAGAATGGACAGTTAAGTCTTATCATAGCAGCTGTGGGGCATATTGGGTAATGTGGGTTAGCAAAACTGAGAAAAAGAGAGGATAGAGCACGATGACACTGAGAGGAAAAGCTTTTAGTGCTTTGGTCAGGGCTGGAAAAGTTGGTGTGCTGATAGAATGAAAACTTGTTTGCTCAGAAATGTATGCTAAAAACCTTTGAAACATTTCTTTCTGAAACACCTGTTTGGCCTCCCAATATACCAAGCATATAGAAGGAAAATGCATCATAGCAGTGATAACTAACAATGTATTTCTGATCCAAAAAGAGATCAATATTGGGTTCATTATAAGCCTACATCTGCTTCTCTTCCAGGTGATAATGACTGCAAATACAGCTTGCTCTGGTACTGATGACTGCACCACAGGATCTGCCCATCCCTCTGTGGATATTCCACATGCACACACAAAACCTACCCCTTGACTACATCCTGTTCATAATAATGAAGAAATCCATGGAGAATGCTGAACACCAGAGCGGGGGGGGGGGACAGTGACTACTTTGAGCAAGGACCCATGACAGAACAATATAGTAAAATGTTCCTTACTATTAAGCACAAAGGGTGTCCCTCATAGATGGTATCACAGATGTTGCAAAAACCTGAGTCCTTCAAAAGAGAGATGACACAGAGTTTCTCTGAGAAATAAAAAAGAAATATTATCCTGTGTCTGCCTTGGCATTTCTGTAGATGCAGTCTTCTATGTTAACCAATCTTCTATATAATAAAATATTAAGACATACCTTTTTCTGTAAGGAAAATAACAGACTTGCAAATGAACATCAAGGCAGAAACCTCATTAAACAAATCCATGGTGGTCCTGTGCTGTTTTCACATCACATTTCAAACAAAAGACAGGGTAACTTCAGTGTCAGATATTGGCAGAAAGAGGAACAATACTTAACCAATAAAATTAGCACCAGCAAAGGCATTTATTCTGAACACAAATATGAAACAAAATTATTGTTATTTGGAAATACATTAGTTTTCAGTCTTCCAAGGCACTGGGTAAAAGTCATGCAAAAATACCAGGGATGTCCGTTGTGTTTGGGATCTGTTGAAGAACTTTGATGATATTATTAAGCATCTTTTTGTCTTGACACTTTTTATGCAGATGACAAGAACTTGTACTTGACCTGAATGGTTAAGATACAGCAACACATGCTCTGTGTAGTGTAGACACTGCTCTCTCAAATAGTCTTAAGCTGAATGAATGCTGCTCCATTTTGTCTAGGGAATCTGTGGTAGCTAAGCTTATTGTCAACTTGAGTGGCTTGGGAGTGACCCAGGGAATCAGTGAAGTCCACTTGTGATGTGTCTGAGTGGGTCATGGAGGTCAGACCTTGGAGCTATATCTGGTCCCTTTCTTTCTGGTGCTGATCACCTCTTCTGCCTCCTGACACCATGTAATGAGCAACTTTTCTCTGCCAGGCCCATCTGCTACGGTATCACTGCCTGGGAGCCAGCTGACCAGGGACTAAACAGCCACACCTGTGAGCCAAATGTACCTTTCTTCTGCATAGTTGTGGGTGTTGTGGACTTTGTTCCTACAGTGAAAAAGCTGACTAGTACAGAGTCTACTGGTTGTATGTGCCTTCAAGTTCCATAAACGTTGTACACTTGTTGGGATAAAGTGGGATAAAAGTTGTTGTTTGGTTTCTTGGGTTTTGTTTTTTTAGACTGAACTGGTAATTCCTACACCCAGGGTTTCGAAGCCAGTGGCAAGGCTGACCTCCAACAGGATGGAAGAATGGCTCACTGGGGCTGTGGTTTGGATAGGTGAGTTCCCAGGTGTGCATAGGTACTGGAAAATGCACAGGGCATGGATATAGAATATTTATTATGTGATCCTTGGGAATAAGAATATTTACAGGTGGCACAAAATGTACATAGTGATCTTCGTCACCACTGAGTCAGAGTTGAATCTTATGGCTTATCATGCATCATGTAATATGCATTTGGATTAGACGTCATGTATAGAATCATTCTTTAGCCACCTGGTGTTGGTTATCTGTGCTTAGGCAACGTAACATGTTACTTAGATAAGTAGGGATCAGATAGGCACATATGCATGTGTGATCTATTCTGTGAACATGTTACATGGAACAGCAAGCATAGCTATGAAGACAAATTCTATGTTCACTCTAGAGGCCTCTGTAGGATATATGTGAAAACTGAAAAAAACCAAGGGTTTTTTAGCCATGTCCTTGGTTTAAAAAGCATATTGTGGTCTTGGTGGTGGACATGCAGATATTATACTTTGGGAACAATGCCTGGAAATGCAAAGTGCATTCAGGACATGCATAGCAGTGGTCAGGTATATCATCTCCTGTGCAGAAGGCATGTCAGAAGGGTCACAACCACTATGGCTGTGGGTCATATGCAGGGGACACAGGTACCGTAGTGGCCACCAGTAGTATACCTCTCTGTTTCCACTAGCAGATTGCCAGAAGTGCAGCACAGAAAGCCTTTTTCTGCTTCTGTCTTGGATAAGTCACTCTTCCTCTAACAAACTTGATAAATATTTTGGCCACAGTAGTATCCAATTGCAGGGCTCTTCTGTGATGTATCTATCTGCCTGTGGTGACAACTTTGTTGCTGGTGAAGAACAGCTGAGTATTTAAGCAGAAAATGTGTAGCCTGGAAGAGGCTTTGATTACAATGATTGGGTCATTGAAGCAGAAGAACTTTATTTCAATCGCTTTTTGATCTGGAATCACCCACACTCTGAAGCCATCTGACACAGTTCATGTAAAGACTCGGTGCACTTTTGCATTACTCAGGCCTGGTGGCAAGCTGGTCTCAGATAATTTAGAAAGAACTCCCACCAGTCACTGCTGCCTTCCTGTGTGCAATTGCAAGCTACTGCTGGAACATTCTCCAGCCTGTATTTGTAGCCCTCAGGGATAAGCAAACAGCCTCACTGTCCAAGCTACAAGTACAAATATTAATAAGCACAGCCATGCTGAGCATTTGCATTTAAACAATTTGCCTGCCTTGGCCTTCGACCCAGCGCTGGTATAATCACTGGAGGCCTGAGGTGCAGCATCATGCCTTTTCCCATTGTGCTTTGTATTTGGAGATTTCCATCCAGGGTATTGTGCCTTCTAGTGACAAATGTATTGATTATTGGGTGCCAGCGGCTCATTTTCAAATGCCTCCAGCATCCAGTAGGTACAGGTTATTTTCACCTTTAACAGTTGCTTTTCACCTCCTGTAAGAGGTCAAATGCACTAGGCTGGTAACTACTGCATGTCCCCAGTAGACATGGTTAAGGCTTCCCACAGGGCCTTCTAGCTTCCCAGAGCAAGATGCTGCAGGCAGGGAGCTGGTGGGAGTTTGGATCTGCCAACAGCATTAAGGAGATCACCGTTCTTTATCTCCACAGCCTGCAAACAGTGAGCACTGGTGAGAGGCGGATCAGATAACAACTGAGAATTTATAAAATGAGGACTTTGTGAATATTCAGACATAATTGTCCTCTTCTTTAAAGGAAACCATGTCTCAGGCCATGATTTGAGGCATTCCACGAGATTGGGCACAATTCTGTGCTGCCTTTGGGAAACTGGAAGACTGAGAATTAAGTGGGATGAAATCCTGGAGCATAATACTGGCCCACTTAGTAACCTTGAGTAATGGATGTGATCCTTCAGTGGGGGCTCAGTTTCTCCTACTAGCTTAAATAATCGGGGTTTTTAGTAGGTCATTTGCTAGCTGAAGGAAACGGTGTGTGGAAGTTCCACAGTGAGCTTTGCTATGGAGCACACTGGTGGACTGTCTGAATTATACATGGACCCTCTCCTCAGATAACAGGGGATCCACATGCTCCTCCACAGAGGCAAGCAGAAAGCTGAGCATGCAGGGGGCCACATCACTTTGGAATATGGAAAGGCCTGTTCGTCAGGTTTATCCCTTTCCTGAAGATACTGTTTTGTTTGATGTAGAGTCTCACCGTAGCTCAGAGTGGCCTCAAACTCAGAGATCCTCCTGCCTCAGACTCACAAGTACTGAGATTACAAGCACTATTTCTGTTTTTAAACGGAGGTATCCCTAGTCTTGCTGAACCTTACTGAGAAGCATCTTTCACCAAAGGCATTGCAGGGACTTGTGCTCATACAGCTTCCACAGGTGGGACTCACTGTCTCTAATACAGCCTTGCAGGCTGCCAACCGGTCCCAAATTCCATGTGCAACAGGTGCTTTCTGGTTGCATCCACAGGCTCCAGGAGGCAAAGCCTCAGAGCACTAATGAAGTCAGACCCAGGGAGGGACACGGCAAAGGCAGTGCCACTTGTACTATTTATTGGTGCGATTTCAATGCCACAGCTTGAGGCTTTAACAGTGGGATGACCTGATCTCTGTGTCACAGTGGGGAGTGTGAACAGTCACATGACATATGAAACATGATGCCACTGAAATAATAAAAGCCCCTATGTCGATGTAGTCCTGTAGTGCCTGAGGTGGTTGGATTTCAAGTGCATGACCTCTGACTGTAGCATGAGCTTCTCAAACCTTAGTGCATCACACAAACCCCATGCACGTGGCCAAAGTGGCAACATGTTGGTGCACCAATGGCCCAGTCCTGGTCTGGAAAATGTTAAGCCAGAGCCCTGAAATCTTGTGTGCTCTCTCACTAGAAGTTCTCCTTAATAGTATATCATGTATATAATGCAAGACCAGGCAATATTTGAATGTTGACTGCTAAATATCTGGCTGACTGAGGTGTGGATGTTTACTAGGCTGTCTGGGTACCCTGCAGCGAGAGGAGGGAAACTGTATTGCTCTTCCTCAGAGCCAGAAGCAAATTGGTTTTGGAAATCTGTCAAACAATAAAACATGCTGGCCAGGTCCATGTCTCAGAATGAGAACCAGGGGCCCTTTAGATATTGTTCATTATTTTTATCAATGTTAGGAATGAGTGACAGATAGTCTTCTCAGTTGTGGAATCTCTTTAGTCTTTATCATGTAGAGTGGTTAAACACAGGCCACTACATACGTGAAGGGTGAAATAGTGAGATGTATTCCTGTAAGTGACTACCAATGTCTCACCATAAGCCTCCTCTAGTGCTTTTTTCTTTGTTGTGATATTTATCTCCTCAATTAGGGCCAATGATTGTAAAGAGTCCCTGGCTTTCCTTTGGTTTTGGTGAACTCCTCCTCCCTGGAGAGGAATAACAGGGTCAGCAAAGCTGCCACCACGGGGCTAATGGAAATCCTTTCCTGAGGCCACAAGAAATCAAGACAATGCAAGCCTTTCTGGAGGGGTCCTGTAGACAGCAGGGGGATCTTTGAAACATCAACTTAGTTTCTTCAGCTGATGGGAGTGTGGACACCAGCAGTGTTGCCAAAGGGCAGTGTCACCGAGGTGCAGGACAGGGGCAGTGAAACGGCCATGTCCAGGGGCCGAGGGTTTGGTGGCCACCACCCCCAAAGCTCAGGGGAAGAGTCAGCGGCCATTGCTCTTTAGGAGACTGACCTCCAGGATTCTTGGATTTGCACCCCAGGATTGTGCTTGTGTGTGTTCACTGTGTACTCTGAAATAGTTAGATTGGCCTGTGACTAACTCACCTGGAATACAGTGTCCACTGTGGGCCTCTCTGTGGGGCCATTTCCCCATGGGGAGGTTTTGGCAGCAGGGAAGGAAGAACTTCTCTAACATCACAGACTTTGAGGATAGGACTGAGAGCCCTTCTCACTTTGATGTGACACTTCTCATCACTGATCCATACCCAATAATGCTTCCTGTGTGGTCAGAGTAATTTCTACCAAATTTAGCAATACAGCCTTATAGTTAGCAAAGACTAAAAAGGAAGGACTTTGAAGGTATGCTTTAGCAGCAGATTCTTGGGTAAAATATCTTGTAATTATGTAGATTGATAGTGCATAGTTTCAGATATGAATGAATTAGCAATACATTAAGTCAACAATATACATCTAAATATAAAGATAAATGACAGTGGTATGCACAAATAATAAATGCTATGGAACATTGGAGAAAATCATTGATTCTACCATGAAGGGCAGAAAATGTTGATTACCTTTTGATTTCTTAGTACTTTGTGCACGTTCCTTGTAATCTGGAGACTCTATCCTAATTTTTAATCTTTATTCCATACTTAAAGTTTGTTTCCATTGTGTAAACAACATTGACAACAAAAGTAATAAACACATTTAGTAAATAAATGAATGACTGTTGTCTCAGTAGAATAATGTTGTGTACCCTGTAGTCTGGGTTGTTTCATTATTTGTCATTGAATTCATGCTGCTGTTTGTCACACAGTTTCCTGAAGTCCCCTATACCCCAGCCATTTCATAGTGTGTGTGTGTGTGTGTGTGTGTGTGTGTGTGTGTGTGTGTGATGTGAAGATGCAAAACCATCCTCTAACAATATGTGTACCTGCTTTCTCATTTATAGTACCTAGGATAAGTAGAGGATGAAGCTAGCATTAGTTCATACCTGAAATGGGAGTTGTAAGGAGGTTAGGGATTTTTTTTTTCTATGCTTAAGACATGACTCATCTCATTCCAGACTCATGCCCTTGTTTATTAACATACTGGGAATCCTCTTCTTGGAGATGAAGTGCACACTCCAAGGTACAAAAGAACAAGAAGAAATAGACACAGCCATATCTTTATAGAAGTTGAGGGAAGGGTGTTGAGGATTCATTTTGTTACTTAAAGTTGGACAGGTTCCACCAAGATGGAAAGAAGTTATTTAGCAAATCTACTTAGGATTTCAAGAGAATGTTTAAATAGGAACATATTAATGAATGATAACACATGCAGACAGAAAGTCATTGTACTTAACATTTATGAGTTTATTTTCATACCTAAATCGTTCATCATTTCAACTTTCCATTAAGAAAAGTAAAAGTATATGTAATGAATAACAGCAAAACAAAAATTAGCACAGATTTTCAGTCATTATTACATTAACAGTGTTTGGTAAATGGAGTCATCACACAAAGATCCATTACATACTACTACCCTGCTTCCTCACAAATTTGGTACGTGCATTGTCGTGAAATTCTGGGGAAATTTCAGAAGTTGTATATTCAATTTACTATGAGTTTCAATGAAGAATACAGTAACAATTGCTGACATCATGGCCATATCAATGCTTTATTTTTTAGGAAAGTATATGCATAATTGTAACATTGTCCCTCAGAATTATATGTGCCTCATCTGTCAATCAAAAGAACTCAGTTTTATTAGATCTGATGAAATACACAGAGGATTTGAAAAAATCTGTTTTACTAATCAAGGTATTCTGATACACAAAAGTCCGACACTACAGTTGAGCGTCTCCTGTGGGTTGTGTGGCAAGTTAACAACAGAACTATCCAGCTTTATTTTGGCTTGTTTGTTACATTTCCACAATGGAATAAAGCACTTAGGGATTCTAATCTCTGCACCCATGATCATCTATGCTTTGTATAAGTGTTTTGGGAGGTGTGTTCTTGATATGAAGGAAAACAGCAGTTTAACAGTGTCAAGTCAAGAGACTACTTTGATCATTCCAGGCTTGGAAAATTCATTTTAAAAGTATTTGATATTTTTAGTGTTAAAATCACTAGAAAAATGGCAGAAGCTTTTAAGAAAGTTAAAATAACGATCACATAAAAGCAAAAAGAAATAATTGTTATAGTAGGGGGATTTTTCAACATAGTGATTTATTCCTGTGATGTATAAATCACTTCATTTTAGTTACAGCTCAGATTTTAGTTCTAATTTTGGAAAAATTTACAAGAAAAAATTAAGTTGCAAAAATACGATTTTGTTTATTTGTTTTTATGATGGTGAGGATCAAACTTCATGAATGCTGGGCAAATACTCCAACCCTGAGCACAAAATCGTACTACTTGAAATATTATAAGTACTTCTGTTGTAGGTACTCTTATTTTAATATAGTTTTATTATAAGTAGAGTGAGAATACATTTCATTTTATATTTAACTCTTCCAAACCCAGACCGCATATTAAATGGCACACAGCACAGTGACTGGCCACCAACCAGACACAGCACAGAGCTCTAGAACATCCTTCCACCTGACACATGGTTATGCTCTTTTCTGAAATCACTGAGCAGAATGGGATAAATCAATTGCAATAACCAATAATCCACTTCCAATAAAACTCGTGAAAATTAATGTTTTCAGGAAGGAAAATAACAAAATCTAATGAAATTACTCTGTAGAATAAGAAATGAAACATATAATTGATTTTCAGATAAAATATTAACATATAATTTTTAAAGTTGCATTTGAAAAACTTAATAAAATAATTTCTTTCTTTATCTGAAAAAGATTAGGCTTTATTTTCTCTTCATACAACAATCCTGCTTTCTGCTACTGCAAAGGTAAATTGATTAGAAAGAGTTTAAGGAGCCTTAGGCCTGCTGTCATCCAGATTAAGCTTACCTCTGAGGAGTAGCAAGTCACTACTCAGCATCATTAAAAAATGGAAAGTAGGACTGTGTTTAGCGTCTGTATGGCTTCTGGTATGGGTCTACCTCAAAAGCCTCTTCAAGCACTCATACACACTAATAATAATCCCTTAAATTTTGCTTAAATTTGCTGTAGGCCCACTCACGTTCATGAGTTATATTCCTTCCACCAACTTCTTTGCTTCACACGTATTCATAGTTACTCTTCCCGAATTTTGGTGGCCAGAGCTAACGTTTTAAGCTAAGACAGGCTTTGGTCAGATAAATCCCTCCTGCACAAGTGCAATAAAGCAGAAAATACAAACCTTACATAACCTGTGGCTATTAAATATTACCTATAAATGAATAAATGACAAAGAATGAATGAATGAGAGGTTTAAATATCAAAGAAACAGAAAAGAGTTTTCATAACCCCAGATTTAACCTATGACTCTGAAAAGCAACTAATGAGAAAGAAAGTATAACAACAGCCAAATAAAATAATGATCATCACTGTTGCTGTATATAAAGAACTGTGTCAATGCACTGTGTGTTTCACAATTGTGGAAAGAGTACGTTTTAAGGCCTGCTGTGGTGGGGCACTCCTGCAATCCCAGATCTGGGGAGACTAAGGTAGGAGGATGACTGAGAGTTCCAGGCCAGCCTAAGCAAAAAGTAAGTTCAAGAACAACCTGAACTGCATAGTGAAACCCTGTCTCAAAAATACAAAACAAAAAAAGGAGTACATGTTAAGTGTTTCCCCCAAAGTATACAAACAACTGCATATGTAAATTAAGTTATTTAATTATTCTATGAGGTGAATTTGTATTAAAATATCACATTGTACTCCATAAACACATACAATTAACAATTGTCTACTCATAGAAAATAAAAAAAACCTGCCCTGTAGTGGGAAACAAGACAGATAAAGCTCCTGTTGTTTATACACTGATCTAAAGGTTTTTCTTTGCTTTTTTGATTTCTTTTCTCCATGCTGTATCTTAACGTACATTCTAATGTGTGTATATGGAGCTGAGATGTGTGAAAGACTTTAGGAGGGAAAGGCAGAGGGGACGCGGGGAGCACTGGGGAGGTCTGCGCCCTGCGCCCCTTCCCGGTCTGCCAAGGACAGGGCAGCACCGATCTGTGCTCTCCGCTGCTGCTGCAGGGACCTCGTCCCCTGGAGCCCGGGCCCAGCCTCTGTTATGTTGCCCTCTCTGTGCTCACTCTGGCAGCGCATACACTAGAACTGGAACAATACAGAGAAGATTAGCATGGCCCCTGCACAAGTATGACACGCAAATTCATGAAGCGTTCCATATTTAAAAATATAAATAATAATAATAATTATTATTATCATCATCATCATAATATTGTCCTCTCCTTCTGTGCCTCCAGCTCGAGTGGTGGCCTCAGCCTCTGTATTAGTCACTTTGTCATTGCTGGGACAAAATGTGTGTGACACCCACAATTTAAAAGAGCAGTGATGTATCGGCTCATGGCTTCGGAAAATCCAGCAGACTCCAAGGCAGAGAGAACAGAACAGAAGCCTGAGACAGGAAAGCTGCTCAACCCGTGAGAGCTGGGGACAGAGAGGAAAGGGAAACAGAGACAGAGGCAGAGACATACAGAGACTCAGACAGAGGCACAGAGGGGCAGCGGGACAGAGAGAGCCTCTCAGAGCACACGCCCAGGGACTGTCTGCCAGCCAGCACCCTCCTCCCATGGCACACCCCCAGTAAGTGTAGCACCCCGGGGCCCGACACCACCCACATCCCACCTCTTTGGGCGACACACGAGACTTTGGGTGACATTTGAGATCCACACTCCAACAACTTCTCTCAGCTTGTAAATCGCAGAGGACTTCTGTTGTCCTGCTCCCTTAGACTCTTCCTGCAGCTCTGTGTGGATTCTTCAGCAAACTCTCCTCACAGCCCTCTGCGCACCATACTGAGACCAGTCTCACCGCTTTCTGATAGATGCGTTTTTCCTAAGCATTTATTGATTCCATTCTTCACCCTTGTTCCTCTTCTCTCTTCCTAGTAACTATTGAAATAACATGTATCTTCTTATGTGTAACAAAGTAATTAGGCAGCCAGGTTTTAAGAGCAAAGTGGAATTGGCAAAAATTGTGAGCAATTTTATTTGGGGATAAGAAGAGGAAAAATTTGCACATTATTCCAAGAAGATTGCCGTAGTTATCAAATGAGTTATTCAGTAAAATAATTTACTAAAATGTAGCAATTTTTATATGAAATGAAGTAATTCTAGTTCCAGAACAGCATGTTTGTTGGAGGTAGATGTTTTGTAGGTGTGTGTACGGGATACATGTGAATATGTCAGTGGATACAAAACAATCTCATTTCCTATAACTTAATGAAACGAGTTAGAGCTTCTATTTTAAAATATCATAGAATCACCAGATTGTTAATAATGGAATAAAAGTTTAATATAATGCTAAAGCATTCAGGATGATGAGTAATTTCATTATTAAAATTCTTTGAGATCCATGATGAATTATCTATTTAAGATTAAACTAATTTCTAAGAAATAATATGACTCAAATTTTGCTTTTGATCTCCCTATAACATTTTCACCCAAACTTCTGGCCTGGGGCAGATACACTTCCCCTGTGCCTATATAATATTTTTAAAAGTTTAGGAGACCTTTAGATGTCAACACTTACATTATGAAACCAAAAATTCTAACTTTAAAAAATTACATGAATTATTATAGAAATTCAAGTTTCATCAATTATATTTTCATCAGTTATATAACCATTACATTTTGCCCAGTGATTTCAACCTTCCTTTGCACCATACAGTGAGACAAATTAATTTTTTCATGAAAAATAAATCGTGTCATTTTGTGTTGGGATTACATAATGAGCTCCCCATTTTCACGCATGGATCTTCCTGGTAGATAGGTTTTGTGTCACCAGCAGAAGTATTTTTAGGAGTGGCAGGAGCGGATAGAAGAATTTTAAGTAGACTATTTATTATCATATAAGACATCAAAGCTGGTCATTAAATGATTTTATTATATTGATTTATTAAAATTCTACATTTGTATAATTTTGCTTTTTAGAAATATTCAAATTTATAGAAAATTGGGACATATTTTCATTGAGATTGGGTACACTAAATATTGACAAAGTGATCTAGTAATCTAACTAAGGGCAGTTCATGTCTGCTAAGAGTTTACAGTTTATGGATGCTTAGGTCAGACAAGAATTCAAGTTTAGTGGCTTCCCATGCTGCTTTGGTTTAATAAGTACATTGGAATCATACGGAGCAGGGAGCACTTCTGACTGAAAGGCACAGAAATCAGTGGTTGGATTAGAGAATCACTTCTGTGAAAGATCTCTCTAGCCATTTCATCCACAGCCCCTAAGGCTGCCCTATAGAACTTCTAGAATCCATGGGTTCACATCCCACAAAGCATGAAAATTACCTAAATCATAACTTCTGAAAATGTGATGTGCATAGGATCCCCTGTGGACCTTACGTGGCAGCTTCTTGCTCTGTATCACCAGAACGTGGGCTCAGATCTGGAATTCTTGGAAAATCTTACAACGAGGCTCTTGCTGCTTCCTAGGAATTGGACTCTGAGTGATAAAAACAGAGGGCATCTGCCAAAGACGCCGAGAACCGCTCTGCTGGAGTTCTGAGTCAGGGCATCTCTTGGTGGGCTTGGGAAGCTGAATTCTGAAGCAGGCATGAGACTTTTCAATATCTGCCCATCTGCCCTTGCAGACAAATATAAGTCCTTAGCTTCTCAGAGTGATAATTCGTGGTCTAGCTCCTTTCTCTTATCTGAATTTCTGATTACATAATCAGAGATGCAACTGCGCTAGTGCCTCAGATAGTCTGCGGATCTTCGCAGAGCTCCGCGAACCACAGCCTGCGCACTTCCCAAACACATCAGCTCGTGGTGCTCACATTACGCAGCATAAATTTTAGCACTGGGGAGCTCACAGAGCTCTGCACAATTTTCCTCCTCATGTCTGTAGGTACACCTGAATATCAAGGCGAATTTAAGAATATGCAAGTAAAATAAGTGCGATTCCAATAATCAGAAGTGTTAAAGGGAGCATTTTTACTTTTCAGGTGTATATAAATCAATTGCTGGTGAAATTCATGTTGGAAAGTAGCTTATCACACAACTGATAATATCACATATCTAGATGCTTTCACTTTCCTTTTTCTTCTAATGATGTATAAAAATAGAATTTCATGGGTGTTAGAAGCAGGAAATACTTGTAAATATTTTTCTAACAGACATAAAAAAATTGGGAGGCTGAAACCTGCATCTGTGACATCACAAGTTCATGTACAGCCTGAAAAACTCAGTGAGTTAGTGAGACTCTTTCCCCCCCAAAAATAAATATATATATATACATAAAGGATATATTACAAATACATTATATATGTGTATACACACACACACACACACACACACACACACACATATATATATATATATATATATATATATATATCAGTGTGAAGACCCTGGGTTCAATCCCCAATACTGAAGAACATTTTTTTAGTCTTAAAAAGTGAATGTTACCAAAATATGATTGATAAGAGTGTATATTATAATGTGTAACTCTGACATCAATCTCTCAGTCTGTCATCATTTACTTGATGAGTACTGAATGATACTCATTCCATAAAGAGTGATAATTATTTTAGTTCAATCACTGTTTTAGGAACCGATAATTAACATGTACCAATATTTTAGTGGGAAAGGCTGACAATAAACTAAAAATAACACCTTAATTTTATAATATGGCAATTGTTGTGAAAAAATAAACTGAGTGGAAGTATGTAATAAAATAGAAAAGTGATTGTTACCTCGAGGTAGCGATGATGGGGCGGATACGTATGGCGAACGTGGCAGAGGAAGGGAGATGGAAATATGCAGGGGGCGGGAGGGACGGCGGGGAGCGAGAGGGAGCGAGGGAAGGAGATGCCCTCCGTGAATTGCACCAGCTCTGCACAATGGATGTGAACATTATGTACCGCAAACTCGTAGTAATAAAGAAAATAATCCAAAAACAAAAGCAGTGACATTAGGGAAACACAGATAAGTATCCGAGTCACATTACCCCAGACTGAGGAAACAGATGAAGTAGGAGTTCTGCATCAGGCACACCCTTGGCAGCTTGAAATTAAGACAGAAACTGGATAATCGGGGTTGGGGCAGTTCACGGGAATGAATCAGAGAAAGTGTTCAGGTCACAGGGAGCAATTTTGTTTGTAGCCTAAGTAAAGGCACTGGAGAATTTTGAGCAGCGTTATTAAAGAACTATTTGCTTTCCTGTGTAGTAGATAAAAATATAGGGGAAGATTAAGTAATACTAAGAAACAAGTTAATACACTGAATTAAAAATTAAATAAATAACCCAGGAGAACAAAGGTGGTAGGAAAACCAGACAAAGACAAAGGTGGATTGTAGAGAAACATTGATGGCTAAAACATTTTGAAAAGGTGGGTGATTGCATACTGGCTGCAATATTATTTAAGGTGATCAGTCAATCTCATAAAGCAATGTGAAAAGAATCCTTTAGTAGTCCTCTCTTAAACTAGCATGTATTTTTAGTAACTAAAATCATAGACCATGAAAGAATTTATACATGGATGTTATTTTTAATTATCTGTAAGTATAACCTATACATTATTTAATTTTCAGAAAATTATAAAACAAAAATTGATTTTCTGCATTAGGTTTCTGTTACATTGTTTCTAATGTATTATTTAATTTTACTTATGTAATTTATGGAGGATACAAAATATCTTCCCCTAGACCTCAAGAATATGTAGAAAGATTTTAACTACTCATTTTAATTTTAGTGATAAGATATAAGTCAGATTTATAAAGTTACATGTCCTGATTGATAAGTAGTTTCAAACTCAATTTTTTTTCTAAATATCGTTTAAAATTTAAGTGAATACTAGCTCTATACTTCAACACACACATTTTTCTAATAGCAAATTTATATGGTAAACTTTTTAATATAAGATTTACCAAAATAAATATTAAGGCTTTGTGCTTTTTACTAAACATCTACGGAACAAAATTCATAACCTATATGATTATACTACCTCCCAGACCAGGAGCTTTTCTGCGATTCTCAGATTCTGCACCTGTAATTTATGGGCACAGATTCAACCTGATTATCGGAAGTAACTCACCCTCCAAGATTTTAAAGCCACCCGTGCAAGTTACACTTCCTTTCCAACAGAATTTCACCACCATAAAAACTCTAGTCATAACTTCCACATGACCAGTTCTAAAACCCACATACAGGTACTTTTCCTTTCCTCCTGACTCAAGAAATGTATTTTCTCGATTTGATAAGGGTTAAGCTGGTAATCTAATACACAAATGATTACATTTTTATCAATACTGCATGTAATTTTTTTACATTTGTTAAAACTCATATTTCTAGTGACAAGGTAAAAAAATTTAAATATCTTTGGTAGTCAATACACTCATATTTTTCTATGTGTTTCCATTGAAGTAAACTAGGTGTCTTCCCTATATTTTTCTAGTTAAAAGTCTTAGCCTGTATTCCATCCTCCCTTTCCTAGATAAACATGCCATTTAATACTTCTCCCACCATTAGAATAAATTCCATTTCCTCATGAATTCAAAGCTGTCCCTGATCTACAAATTCCATTACTGCACCTTAACCTTCAACCTCTTGGATTTCTACTATATTATAATTCATCTGAAAGCTTCATTGACCTATTTACGCTCCTCACGTGGACTGTTCTCCTCCCCACCACACTGAACGGCACAGTCATTTTGGATGGAATTCTATCACCTCGAATTGGACTCAATGCCCCCCCTACACACACACACACACACACACACACACACACGTGTGTTCTCTTGATCTTTTTTAAAGGAATGTATGGAATAGCTCCTGTACTATTACTTTAAATGATGAACTATTGCATCTATCTATTGAAAGGAACTAAAAGTTTTTTGATATCAGCAAATTAAGAAAGAGAATGATGTAATAATTTAGGTGTTGTGAAAGAACACTAAATTACACAAAATTGGCGTACCTTCCTGTGAGCTCTGGGCACATGATAGGACACTTCATAGGTGGACACCAATATTCTCCAGATGGTGCGGCTGCCCTCCCCCAAAAGGAGAAAATATTCACCCTGTGTCAATAGCACGTTATTCCTGCAAAGGATGCCTAAGACTTCGGTTGGGGCCCAGGTCGTAGAAATGGGAGGCAAAGTCAGGGAGATGAGTGCAGGCATCCATCCCAACAAAATACATGTTCTGAAAGGACTAGCAGCCTTCGTCTGTGATTAAAACAGACTCTTTTAGAGGCCCTCACCTTTTTCTAGTTATTCTGCCTCAGAGCGTGGCCATCCACACAGTTAATCCTCCTCACTGACTTAGTACTTCCAAGGTCCCTGTCAGGACAACATACACTGAATTGTAATGTTTCAAATCATGAACCATACTTAAGAAAATGTATATTAATTAATACTCTTCTAGTGTCGATTCGGTGATTTACATAATGCAAACCTAACTAAATCCCAAACATGAATAGTTCACAGTCTCTGTAACCTTAAGAGAAAGTAGTAGCCATTGTGTTATAGGTCCAAAAAGAAGAATCACTTTTTTCAAGTTTTGCTTTTATCTTCTCTTCAAAGAACATGAATAAATAAACAAGAATTTGAAAACTTACCAGTATCTCCATTGCCATAGTCTATCCAAGCCTTGATTACATCTCCATCTATCAAAATGCTTGAAACAGGTACTGTCCCAGTGAATTTTCAGAGATATAACTGAAGAAATATTTCTGCTCTCAAAATTCCATGTCACCTGAACTGAATATTGCAAAGCAAAATCAGATCACTTGAGTTGATATTTATCATTAAGTGAGAGATAACTGTCCATCTATCCTTGAGAGAACATGGAGATAGGAGATATTACGTATGTTAATATTGTCTGAGTGGGGCTGGGGATACAGCTCAGTGGAATAAGCGCTTGCCTAGCAAGCGCAGGGTCCTGAGTTCGATCCCCAGTACCACCAAAAAAAAAAAAAAATATTGTCTGAGTCTCTGCAACATGTATTAAACTTATTGTCTTGAATTCATTTTTCACTGATTCAGTACTGTGTAAGCACCATAGAATGAAAAGAAAAGCAGATGCATAGATGAAAAATGACAGGCAGAGACAGAGAGATTGGGAGAGAGAGGAGAGAGAGCAAACACAGGAAGTTCCAAGGACACATTTTCTAATATTATAGAAATATAAAAATTGTCCAAGTAAAACCCCTTTTAGTTATAGTACTAATTTATTTGAAACTACATGTGCAGCTTGTCCTGTGAGCTTACTATTTGTAACTTTTCACTTTACACAATCCAGTGCCAGTAGCCATATGTGGCTATTTAAATATAAGTTAAAATGATGTCAAATAAAATTAAAAATTCCCTTATTATCCTGGAAACATTTCAAGAGCTTCATGGATACATGTGCCAAGTACCTACAACACTGGACAACAATGGGAGGATTGGTAAAGACTATAAAAATACCAGAATACCTTAGTATATGTTATGCATACATTTCAAACAAGTTCTTATTTTTCTCGGAAAGACTTGTCTCAGAAACTTTTAAAATCTAATCCTAGTAGGGACACTAGAAACTTGATGTATTCACTTAAAAACAAATCATTCTGATTTTCAGTTCTTCTCACTCACATGGTTACCATAGCTCACAGAAGAAGAGTGCAAGTTCGAAAGAGAAAAGGCCCCGTGTTCAATATTCAATGAACTGAAAAAGTTCAAAGCAGGTAAAGAACAAGAATATTTAGATACTTTTTTAAACAAAACATTTAAAATTTTATTTATGATCTGGAATTTCTGAAAATTTTCTATAATTCAAAAATAAATCTATTGAGCAGTATTGCATATCATATAGCAATTATAAAACTACTTTTTATCTTTCAAATAATATAGGGCTTGGGTGGTGCATACCTGTGATCCCAGAACTCAGGAGGCTGAGACAGGAGGATCACTGTGAGTTCAAGGTGAGCCTGGGCTACACAGGGATACCCTGGCTCAAAAAAAAGATAAAACAGCAACAACAGCAACAAATACCATACAGCTGGAACACTTAAAACACTTAGTTGATTAGATAAATTATTAAATTATTGTGGTTGAAACCTTTAACCTCATGAATCACGATAACATTCTCATTAAGGCTAATAATCGTACTTTTGAAAATTGCAACTTATTTTTTGCACACTCACTGTGCATGTGATCTGACTTAGGCCCTGCTACAAACCTTTGCTAATTGCTCCTGTTTTAGATGCAGAAATCAGGACTTTGAGCATTTAGAATTTCCACAAACATATTTCTAGAAAGAAGTGCAGCTAGGTTTTGAAACTTGGCCTATTATCTCCAGGACTTTACTTGAAACTTTCCATGACAACACTGTTTCAACAAAGTCTTATTAGATTATATTTTCTGTTAGTGTATCATATGAGTGTTTACATATATATGTGTGTATATGCATATGCAGAGTGTTTGTATGCACACACCATCCATACAAAGCACTCTTTTCTTCTTCTCTTCCTTAGGGATAAAGCAGAAAACAGAACATGTATACACAACATACAAATACATTGCCAAACTAAATTAATGAATTAATGTATAATATATATGCACATATATTTAACATACTAGAATAATGTAGATAATGAAATGTTAATATTTTTCAAAAATATTTCAGAGGCTAGAATATTTGACCAAGGAATAAAATGGATTAATTAAAATAAATAACTCTAAAATGGATTAATTAAAATAAATAACTCTATCTGCATATATTAGTGCTTAAAAAGTAAATTTAATCAAGTAATAGGAAACAGAAGGATCTAAAACTGTTATAATTTATCTTTCATAATAAGAAAAATAACAATGAATGTAACTTTGAAAAAACTTTCTAATTAATTATAAATATCTAATTTCACAACATATAAGTTTTTCTCAAATTCTATTACTTGAAAGGAAATTTGTGACTGCAATCTAGAAACTACATATTTCATATGCATATGACTAATTTGCAAAGATTTAACTATTTGAATTATGTATTTAATCAAGGAACTTAAAGCAATGTGTTTCAATGTGTGCTGATTAGGAAAAACATAACCAGCTCCCCAAAATTCAAAACTTAGAGCTGATAGTACACATTATGTTCACTTGGCATTTAGAGTTAAGTCCTGAAATAATATTTGAATGTAAAATTTCCAAATTATATGTAGCTTAGTTTATAACACATTTCTCCAGCTCTGTAAATGGTGAGAGCACTGAGGAGTGACCAAAGATGTCTTCAAACTAATGGAACTGGGTGAACTTTCATCACACTTCTTAGGTGAATAAAATCCTTTCTAAGTACTTCTTTCTTCTATTAGGAAAAAACACTCTAATAAGTTGGATAGGAAAATGTTCTACACTTCAAATAGAATAACACATCTGTAAGGATGCTATTTTGGGGTAGAACTGGGGTCACGAATGGGAATGTTGTTACCTGCCCCACAAGACAGAATACTTGAACACCAGCTTGTCTCTCATTTCTAGGACTTTAACCTCTTCCAAGCAGAGCTAACAGTAAAGTCCTGAAAGCACTTTTGGATGTTCTTTGAGGTACATGCAAAGTGTACCTTGACTCTGACTCACTGATGTAATTCCCCTGGCTGCTCTCAAGAGATCTAATGCTCTAAGGTTTGTTTTTTTGGTGTTTCCCTTTAGCACAGTCAGATCCCTCTTGATGCGATCATCTTCCAAGAGGAGAGCACTCCCTTCCAAATACCCTTAGGGGAATCTTAGGAGAAACTAGTACCTATAAATAGTTCCCCATGTAAGCCAAGTTCTTTGCTAGTCTGTGGTTGGGGCGTGGCACTCGGCTGATACACTCTACTGTTTTTAGAAGGTCCAGCATGACCCTCACTCACAAAGAGATCCCTGGGAAGTCCTTCCCTCACCCATATGAGTGAATAATTAGCTGTCCTCACCAAGATTTATCATATGCCCACTCTCCCCATGTACAGTTTGCGTGGAAAACACCATGTCAAAGCCAGAGCTGACAAGCACTTGGTTGGCGTCCCATGTGTGCCCTTGAGAAGAACTCATCAGCACCTGCAGAGCTCCGGTCAGTCTTCTCAGCGCTGGATGGGAAACAGTACCCCAGGTTCCGGCTACCTTGACCTGAGGTGCAGCACTCTTCTTCCCCTTTTATTTCTCAACTCCGATGCTATCAACATATTTTAGAACTCTAGTTAACTCTTGCAGGGAGATGACCGCTTCTCAGGTCATTGTAGCTTGAATACAGATTTTGGGGCCAGCCAACTACAACAGTGCACACATGCCAGCTCCTCAATTCTGCCCTTGATTTCGTGAATCCTGGCTCGGAATTCATATGGAACCCCCTCCCCCCACCCCATGCATAGACAGCCACAGGCAAAATGCAACTGTCTGAGTTCACAGGTCACTTTTACAGTCTTCTAGAGATAGCTAGGAAAATCATATTTTGTCACGTTTGTGATGCTAAGATTTCTACTTTCTAATATCCAAGACAAACTTTCTTAATCACCACCCAATAAAGAAGTAACACATGCATGTGCTTGTGTGACTTTGGATGTGGTAGAGCCAGTTTTTTACTACAATTTCCAGAGCTACTACATATGATAACAGACAAATCACTTCAGCACCCTGCTACCCTGTTCTCATTTAAAGACAATCAATCACATTTTGAAAAATAATATAATCTATGACCTCTCTTGAATCCATGTAATTATTTCATGGGTACTAGCTACATATTAATTGCTAAAATTCTCAATGCTAAACCTAGGGCTTTACACCCAGGGACAGTTTTCATGTATGTTGAATAAATCTAAATAGATTTTTACAAAAATATGTCTTATTCAAGCCCCAGAAAGTTCTGAATATAGTATAGATGTAACAAACCCTTTGATAATACATTCTTTAAAATGTTGAATACATTATCACCTCGGGAGGAGAACATGTAACTCACTAGGTTTTAATGCACTCACAATAACAATTGGTGGAAGTGGTCATCCAAAATTTTGAGCTCTACAGTACTTCTTTTCAGTTGCTTTGGCTAGAATTTCTTCGAGAAGCCCCTTAAACGGTCAGCCTCTGTCTGGTCTAGCTTACAGTTTCTAGGAGAAACATCATGGAAAATAGCAAGCTGATTTTAGCATCTGTACTTTCAGAAATGCTTCAGCAATGCAGTTCTCATGGCTGTTCCTTTCCTGTACTATAATAGATGTTTGCACACAAAAAACGAACCCATCATCCTCTCCTGTCACCAGTCAAAAGGGCTTTTTATCCAACATGGAGATTCCTGTAAAAGAGCATCTCCAATAAAAGTGACTTTCTTCATTAGCAGCACAAAATGTGTACACAAGACTACAACAGCAAGGAGAAACACCAAAATGACACCCAGGACTCAGAGACAGATTTATTTATATCAATGGGCACTGATTGGGATCATTGCCAAATTATCAGGCCCTGGTCTCTATTGGTCTAGGGTTTCTATGAGATAAGCCAGCATGAAATACAGAGGCAGAATGCTTGTCAGTTGGGGGTTGTTTTATACAATGTGCATCACAGTGACCATCTATGCATCTCAGTGGTCAGCTATGCATTACTGTGACCAGCCATTTCTGAGACAGGAACAACTGGAGCTGGAACAGGAATTGTTGCCTGGGCAACTAAAAAACTAAAGTGTACTGGCTGGGAGGGATCATCTTCTACTGCGTTCTCCCCCTCTTTTAGTTTCCTCAGCAAATCTTTGTTGGGCATGTTATCTTTGGAGACAAGGCCCAACTGGAAATAAATTATTTTTAGGAAGAGACATATCTTGGAATTTTTTTTTTCTGTAACTTTACTCTGGCAAGGTAGTCAGGGAGTTAATCTGATCTAGGAGAGTGTCCAGTGTGCCTGGGATACTCAGCAGATCTTGGTCAAGTGTTTGAGTGATAGTTCTATTCTCTTGAGGCAACTGTGCATAGAGTTTAAAGCAAAAAATGCAACTATCAGTGGGCACAGAAGCAAGAACCAGGTAAACAGCCGGAAAAGATGCAAAATTCAAGGGGAGTATTTATGGAGAACTCTTGTCAATGGTGTCCTCTGACTTCAGTCATGCATCGACCTGTCAGTGCCCAGAGTGACTAGAGCAGGGCTTTCCGTGCACTCTCTCTTCAGAGTGAGCCTTGGAGGAGCTGTACAGGTAGTTTTCAGCAGATCTAAGGCTGGATTTCTGAAACTTGTAAAGGGTGTTAATACATACCTAGGTTACATGTGTGTGCAGGAATGTCTACAGATATAGCTGGTCTTTTAACTGGGTTCAAGCTCTTTTTAACTGTTCTAGAGCTTTGTGCCCTGTATGCTGAATGTAGTTTTATTTATTTAGTTTTTGAGTTACCTGTGCTACAAATGCAGGCAGGTTGTCACTGTCAATGATAAAGGGCAAGTCACACCTAGGAACGATATTTTTATAGAAATTTTTATTTCTATAAAATAAAACTTTTATTCCCTTCTCAGTATGGGTAAAGGATGGGAGGTCAGGGCTGGTGACATGGATGCTGAAGCATGTTTTCACTGCAAGGGTATAGGAAGCATTGCAGCAGCTTGAACTCACAGAATATATGGTAGGGGCAGTTCAGGTGACTGAGGTTGATGTTTGGATCTCTGGAGGGAGTCTAGGCCTCTGGACTGGATTGTTTTGCATTGTTGGTAACAGGTAGCAACAGGAAGCAGTTGCTTGCAGATAATTCCTAAAGGAGAGTTTTGGCCCGTTACTTCTGTCCAAAGTGACCACAGCATATCTAGCCTATCAAACATTATTTCTAACAGAGGTACTTCCATCTGTAAACAGGATGTACTCACCATCTGTCCAGGGGTCCATTTTATTGAGCAGTTCATCCTAGTACAGCATGTGGCACGTGGACAGTTAGATCTCAGCCTAAGATGAGACGGTCAGCTGTCTTGATCAGAAGGACAGAGGCTATTACAGCATAGAGGCAGAGGAAGGAGGCAGCCTTAAGTGACCAGATCCGATTATTTTCACAGGTAGGACACTGGGTGCTTCCAGGAGCTGCAAGGCTGAGCAAGCATCATTGTTTTTGTGAACTCAAGCGTCCAGTTTTTATAGAAGCAAGCAGCTCTAAGAAACTGGAAGAGTTCTTCCTTGTAAACAGTTTCTGTCAGATATTGTAGCAGAGCTTTTGCATCTTTCCAGCAGGCAGCTGGAGTGTCAATAGTCAGACATTCTTTTTCAAAAAAGAAACAAGTTTTTGAACCTCTGGAAGATTGAACCCTGGTCAGCTGGCTTTCGAGTCCAGAACTGCAGTCTTTTCATTTAAAGGCAAAGAGGGGCTGGCTGACAGAAACGAACTGAAGGTAGAAGGAATTTTCTAGGTCCAGGCAGGTATACCAGCAGTCTGTGGGTAGCAGAATACTGAGTCAACATACATCGAGGGCAATCACAGTGGCATTATCAGCTCAGAGATCCTGAACTCACTTTATGGGCAAGAGAGGTGCATCTTAGCTGTTTGACATTCTACAGTCTTTGCTCGGGAGACTGGGTCAGAACTGGAAGGGACAGAGAAATTGTCAAGAAAAGGAGCTGGTGGCTTGTTCACATCTGTTGTTAGGGCCTCTCTGAAAATAGTGAGAGAGTTCTTAACCCACTGTGGCAATTGAGTCCATGTAAGCAAGGGTTTTATCTCAGGATCTTCCCAGTTGAAGAGGTTTATGGGAGCAACTCACAAGCAGAGGAAGGCATTTTAAAATCTAGGACAGTCCAAAAAGGGAGTCTGGGTTGGGAACCACAGAGTGCAAGGTAATGGCTGCATTGCTGACAGCACCAAGATCTTGTCCAAGGTGATTAACAGTCTATCATGTTGATGCGTGGCTGGATGATTCTTGGTAGTTGCTTTGATATCTGACACAGCAACAGGGTCACATTGAAGTGGCATGGTTGTTGGTCAGGCACAGAGCCAAGTCTTTACCCCATACCTCTGGCAGGAGAGTTTCCAGAATTTCAGGGTTGTGATTATCTGTCTCAGGCTGATACAGGTGTTGTCTTCCTCCTGGGGAACAGACAGAGTTGGAAGTGCAGGATTAAACAAGAAGGAGGCTGGCTGGCTTGGTGCAAAGAAGATGATCACTCCTAACGAAGAGGAGGTCTCTTCCCAGAAGTGGCATGGAGACAGGCTTATACAGGAATTCATGTTTTATGAGATATCTGCTCAGGTTGCAAGTTTGTGGCTGGCCTGAGTGGGAGGCAAGAGTCCCAGTTGCACTGATGGTGGTAAAATGAGATTCCTGGTGGCCCAGCTGAAGAAAGGAGCCCAAAGTGGCCTCTCAGACCAATGAAAGTTGAAGGTTGAAGCTTTTGAAAGCTATCTATCTATCTATCTATCTATTATCTATCTATCTATCTATCTATCTATCTATCTATCTGTTTTTAGTGTCTATAGACTTTATAACTCATAGTCAAAGGATATGGTCATCTACCAGACTGGATTTTCTTATGAATATCAGGTGCCTTTCTTTTATCAGGTTTCTGGGTAACAGTGGATGATAGGCTTTTTGTCCCCTCTTTTTAGGTCCTTGAGAATCATTTGACTGATTTTAGATTTCTAGGCAGGGCAACTTTGGAAAAGGCATAGTAACTGTTATGGTTCATGTCTGGATGGGTCCCCAAAGCTTTATGCAGTGATGGGACAGACTTCTAGATATCATGATTGATTTATGGGTGGTAATGCTACACCCACCCTGGGCTGGATAGTTTGCATATAATGTAAGGGACAGAAAGATGCTGCTTGCCTCTGTTCCTCCCCTTGTGCTCTTGTTATTTTGCTGTTTTCTGCTGCCATGAATTGTTGCCCTCTGCCATGTGCCACTCTATCTTGGAGCCAGCCAAGTATGGATTGAAACTTAAACTGTATAATAAATAAACCTTTCCCTCCTTCATTTTGGGTATCAGGTATTTTGTCTCAGCAACAAGAGAAAAGTAACCAAGATAGCAACTCATTCATCAGGACTGATAGCCCAAGTTTTCATCAGTCAACCTGTGGACATTCCTGCGTTGAACAGACTCAGAAGGAATTGATGATAGTCATCTCAGGTGGGTATTAGATGATACCTCTGGTCAGGAGAAGGATGTAAGCAGAAGGCTCTGGAGGAAAGGTCTCTATGGCTGCATGCAGGCAATGGCTACCTGGAAACAGTTCAATGGCAGGAATCCCTGCTGAAAGAATATGTGAGTGACTGAAATGGACAGTGTAAACAAGACGCTGCTCCTCTGTGCACCAGCACTGGAAAGCACTGTCATGGTGGCTGCTGGGCTCTCACCTGTGGTTTGATATTGATCAACATACAGCATAATGGAGGTCTCAGCCCCTCCTCAGCTAGTCATGCCTAAGCCCTGGAGAGGGGTGCGGTTAGGCAGGCATCTGAAAGGTCTCTCTCTGAGGGGCACCCACCCTTTGTCTATTGCAACATCATGCTCAGGAACACAGCATACACCATATGGAGATACAATGGGCACAATCCAGAGTAAACCTACAACCTCTGCTTGTAAGTTAAAAGAGAAAAAACTTCAAAAGATGATTTCTTGAGATTATCATATTAAAAATTAAACCAAACTGTTCAAAAAGAAAAGCAAAAAAATACCACTTCCCGCAGAGAATTCTGCCTTGGCCCCTTGTCGGCTGCTGCAGTTGCAGCCAACACATATAGCTTCAGTCCCTGCTCCAGACTCATCTACTTCTAGCCAGTTGAACTGTTTCTGGACAACTTCAGTGCAATGGACACATTCAATAGAAAGTTGATTAGGTGAACATCCCTATCAGAGTAATGAAATATCTATTTTAAAATTAGGGTTTCAGGTAGAGCAAGCATTATGATTCCTAAGGGCAGAATAAGGAAGAAACTTTGCAAATTAATCTGTCAGACTTTTATGAGAGATGATGGGAACTTGTAGTGGCCCAAATGGGGGGAATAAATAAATAAGTAAAAGTGGAAAAATATAGGTAATTTGTTAATAGTTTTATCAACAGAGAGAGGGACAATCTTATGAATCTTAGTCTGGTTTCCATCACTGCAACAAAAATATATGAGATCTTGAGTTAAATCCCCAGTACCGCAAAAAAATAAATAAATAAAAAATAAAAAATAAAAATATATGAGATCATCAATTTAAAGAGAAAGCATTTATTTTGGTTTTAGAAGTTGCAGAAATTTCAATCCATGCTGACTAGATTCCCTTGGCTTTCGTCCACTATGTGAGGCAGCGAGAGTATCATGGTAGTGGGAATGTGAATGTGGTAGAAAAACCCACCTGCCTTATGGTGGACAGGAGAGATTGAGAGATGGGGGAGAGACAGAGAGACCTAGGACAGGATCCAACTGCTTTTCACATTTTCATCTGCATGGTCCAGTCCTCTCTCCACACCTGACCCTTGAACACGGCAACCTTGGGAATCAAGCTTCCAACACACAAGCCTTCTGGGGATGCTTCAGGCCTTGGTACAACAAGAGAAGTAGCGCATAGTAAATCATGAGGAGTACAGCCTGAGTGAAAGGAGGTGTTACTGGAATAGTCTCCATTGCTTTTTTTTTATTATTTATTTTAAAAGTAAAAGAACAAAAACATATTAACAAACAGACACAAAGTAGCATAAGAAATAGTACAATCAAAACTGATTTACAGACAACGTGAAAGGGACTCCACAATGGTTGTTGCTTTACTTGTTGATATTTTCAAAGTGTATATTCATGAACACAGATACGGACATGCAAAATTGGTCAAACAATTAATCATCTCAACAACATAAAAAAAAAAGAAACCAGAAAGCATTAACAAAGAGGCACAAAGTAGTACAATAACACTATGATCAGAATTGAATTATAGACAAAGCAACAGAAAACCAACAATAGTTGCTGCATTACATATTGATATCTTCAAAGTGTATCCTCAGGATAACACATACATACATACAAGATTGATCAAATAACCCGTCATCAACTATTCCTTAGCATTAACTGACATAATACAATAGTAGAAACAGGTTAGCCCTCCTGCACATATGTATATACATATATGCATACAAACATTTTTGCCTCTTTCTTTTCTCCTTTCCCTCATCCCATCTGTTCTTTGCTTTTGAACAGATTTCCTTCATGTCTCTTAGTTTATCTTCCGACCCTCAGGTTCTTACACCAGTGACACAATACGTTGCCTGCTCATGTACAACTGATTTATTTCACTTATGAATATGGATTCCAGTTTTGACCACTTGCCTACAAAGTCCCCAAACCTGTCTTTCTTTATAGCTGAATAACATTCCATTATATAAAAATGCCACAGTTTTTTAATCCAGTCTTCTGTGGATGGACACTTAGGTTGCTTCCACATTTTAGCTATTACAAATTGCGCTGCTATAAACATGGGTGCACATATATCAGAGTGATATGATGTTTTCAGATCTTCTGGGAAAATATGCAGAAGGGGAATAGCTGGTTTGAATGGAACCTGTAGAACTAGTTTGTTGAGAAATCTCCAAACTGCTCTCCACAGTGGTTACACCAGTCTGCATTCCCACCAGCAGTGTAATAGACTCCCTATTTCTCCACAACCTCACCAGCATTTGTTATTGGATGATTTTTTCATACTGGCCAGTCTTACTGGGGTGAGATGAAATCTCGATGTTGCTTTTATTTGCATTTCTCAAATGACTAAGGATGTGCAACATTTTCTCATATATTTATTTGCCATTTGTATTTCTTTATCTGAGAAGTGTGTATTCATCTCAGATGCCCATTTCAGTATTGGGTCTTTGAATTTTGACAGGTACATGTTTTATAATTCTTTGTATGTTCTAGACAGCAGTCCTTTGTCTGAGGGACAGCCAGCTAGGATTTTTTCCCAATTTGTGGGTTTTCTTTTTACTTTGCTGGTGATTTCTTTAGATGTACAAAAACGTTTTAGTAGGATGAGGTCCCAGTTATCGCTTCTTTGAAGTGTTTCCCTTGCAATTTCATTTTTGTTCATGAACTCTCTGCCCACTCCTATGTCTTCAAGATTTTTATCTACTTTTTCTTCCGATAGATTTAGAGTTTCTGTCTTAATGTTGAGGTCTGTGATCCATTTTGACTTGAGTTTGGTGCATGGTAATAGACTTGGGTCTATTTTCAGTTTTCGACAAGAGGCAATCCAGTTTTTCCAGCACCATTCATTAAACAGGCCTTCTTTTTTCCAATGCGTTTGGTTGAACCCTTTGTCAAATATTAGGTAGCTGAGTGAGTTTTTCATTATGGTTGCATTTTCCAGTCTGTTCCTTTGATCCTCAGGCCTGTTTTTAGCCAGTACCAGGTTGATTTTATTACAGTAGCTTTGTAGTATAATTTCAGGACAGGGATTGTGATTCCACCTGGCTTGTCCTTATTGCCCAGGATTGCTTTTGCTATTCTGGGTCTCTTCTCATTGCAGAGGAATTTGAGGCATATTTTCTCTAGATCTGTGAGGTATGCTAATGATAGTTTAATTGGAATTGCATTGAATCTGTACAACAGTTTTGGTAGTATGGCCATTTTCACAATGTTAGTTCTCCCTAACCATGAGCATGGTATGTTTTTCCATTTATTGAAATCCTCTTCGATCTCTTTTTTTAGAGTACTGTAGTTTTCACTGAATAAATCTTTCACATTCTTTGTTAGATTGATTCCTAAGTATTTCACATTTCACTTTCTTGGTTGCTATTGTAAAAGGTATGGTTTCCTCAATTTCTCTCTCAGTCTGTTTGTTGTTCGTGTATAGGAATGCTATTGATTTTTGGGTGTTGACTTTGTAGCCAGGTACGCTGCTGAATTTGTCAATTAATTCCAGGAGTTTTCTTGTGGAGTTTTTGGGGTTCTCCATGTATAGTATCATGTCATCTGCAAATAGGGATGGTTTAAATTCTTCCTTTCCTATCCTTATTCCTTTCATTTCTTTCTCTTGTCTGATTGCTCTGGCTAATGCTTCCGGAACTATGTTGAATAGGAGTGGTGACAATCGACATCCTTGTCTTGCTCCTGACTTTAAAGTGAAAGTTTTCAGTTTATGTCCATTTAGTATGATGTTGGCTGTTGGTTTGTAAGAGATGGCTTTGATCAGATTGAGGTAGAGGCTATCTATTCCTATTTTTTCTAAGGTTTTTAACATGAATATATGTTGGACTTCATCGAAAGCCTTTTCTGCATCTATTGAGATGATCATGTGGTTTTTGTCTTTGACTGTATTAATATAATGTATTACATTTATTGATTTGCGAATATTGAACCATCCCTGCATTCCTGGAATGAATCCTACCTGGTCGTGGTGTATAATTTTCCTTATGATTCACTGTAATCTATTTGTCAGTATTTTGCTGAGTATCTTTGCATCTATGCTCATTAGACAGTTTGACCTGTAGTTCTCTTTCTTGGTTGGGTCCCTCTCTGGTTTTGGTATCAGTATAATACTTGCCTCCAGAAGTGCGTTAGGGAGTGTTGCTTCCTTTTCAATTTCATTGAAGAGTTTGAAGAGTGTTGGCATTAGATCTTCTCTGAATGTTTTATAGAATTCTGCTGTGAATCCATCAGGGCCTGGGCTTTTCTTTGTTGGTCAGTTTTTAATAATGTTTTCAATCTCATTAATTGATATTGGGTTGTTCAGGATTTTTACGTCTTCTTGATTCAATTTTGGTAATTTGTACCTTTCTAGGAATCTGTCCATTTCTTCTGTATTTTCTGTCCTATGGCAGTAAAGATTTTCAAAGTAGGTATTAGTGATCTTTTGGATTTCTGTGCGATCTGTAATGAATTCATCCTTTTCATTCCTTATTGCATGAATTTGAGATCTTTCCCTTCTTTTTTTGATAAGGTTGAGGTTTATCAATTTTATTTATTCTTTCGAAGAACCAACTGTTTGATTCACTAATTTTTTGTAGAATTTTTTTCATCTCAATTGCATTAATTTCTGCCCTGAGTTTTATAATCTCCACCCTTCTTTGGGCTCTTGGTTTGGA
>PVLD010006760.1:54911-97741 GCA_004027595.1 Dinomys branickii
GAGGTGTAGCATTAGGCTATTTATTTGCTCTCTTTCTGTTTTCTTTGTATATGAGTTCATTGCTATAAATTTCCCTCTGAGGACTGCTTTCATTGCATCCCACAGATTCTGGTAGGTTGTACTTGCATTTTCATTTATTTGTAGGTATTTTTTAATTTCTTCTTTAACTTCTTGTGTGACCCATTGGTTATTCAGGAGGGTTTTGTCTAATTTCCAAGTGTTTATGCGGTTTTTAGAGTTCTCTTTGTCATTAATTTCCAATTTCCTTGCACTGTGGTCCGATAATATGCATGGGATAATTTCAGTTCTTTTGCATTTAGGTAGATATGCTCTATGGGCTAGAATGTGGTCTATTTTAGAGAAAGACCCATGTGCAGCTGAGAAAAATGTGTATTCTGATGTTGTGGGGTGGAACACTCTGTATGCATCTACTAAGTCCATTTCTTCACACTTTTGGTTCAGGTCTGTTATTTCTTTGCTGAGTTTTTGTCCGGTTGACCTGTCTCTTTGCTTGAGAGGGGTGTTTAGGTCCCCTATTACAATAGTGTAATTAGTTATTTGATTTTTCACATCTGTTAAGATTTGACTTGCAAAGTTAGGTGTTCCATGGTTTGGTGCATAAATGTTTAGGATTGTTACCTCTTCCTCTTCCAGCTTTTCCCTAACTAGTATGTAATGCCCTTCTTTATCTCTTTTGATTGTTTTTGGTTTGAAGTTTACATTTCTTGCAAACATAATAGCTACCCCTGCTTTTTTCTGGGGACCTGTTGCATGGAGAATTGTTTTCCAACCTTTAACGTTCAACCTGTGGATTTCCTTTTGAGTAAAATGTGTTTCCTGTATACAGCATATCGTTGGATTGTGTTCCTTAATCCACTCTTCCAATCTTTTCCTTTTGACTTGTGAATTGAGGCCATTTACATTAATGGTTATATGTTGGCTTATTCTTGTCATGTTATTTATTTGTTGTTTTCCTTCTTTTGCTGACTGTTTACTTACTTGTTCTGTTTAGGGAGTTATTTCTATCATTGTTCTTGGGATTGTGGTCTCTTTTTTCTCTGTCTAGAATATCTTTTAGTGCTTTTTACAATGCTGGTTTGGCACTCATGAAATTCTTCAGTTGTTCTTTGTTGTGGAAATATTGTCTTTCTCCATTGAATTTGAAGGATAGTTTTGCAATACAGCAGTCTGGGTTGGAAGTTGTTTTGTCTCAGAATCTGTAATATCTCGCTCCAAGCTCTTCTTGATTTCATGGTTTCCATTGAGAAGTCTGCTGTGATTCTGATGGGCTTTCCTTTATAGGTGATCTGTTTCTTTTCTCTAGCAGCTTTTCATATTGTGTTCTTTTGCTGGATAATTGGGATCTTGACCAATATGTCTGTGTGTGGTTTTCTTTAGGTTATGGATTGTTGGGGTTCTATATGCCTCGATTAACTGAACTTCAGTATCTTTTACCTTGTTTGGGAAATTTTCTGCTATTATTTCAGCAAATATTCTTTTTATATCGTTTGTGTGACCTCCTGCTGTTTCACTGACTCCTATTACTCGAATATTATTTCGTTTTGCCTCATCTTGCAGCTGTTGGATTGATTTTTCTTGGGTCTTTGATGATTTTATGATATCATTCCTTTCATGCTCATAAGCTGCCATGCTGTCTTCAAGGTCTGAAATTCTATCTTCGGTTTCATTTAAGTGGTGTTGCAAGCTTTCAATGGGAGTTTTCAAATCCTGGCAATCTCTTTGGACCTGTTTCATTCTTGGTAATTCATTCCTAAATTGCTCTTGTATTGTTTCCGTTTGTTTCCTATTTTCTTCTAATCTTTTATCCATTTCTTCTCTATGTGTACAGAACATTTGTTCCATTATATTTTTCCGTTCAATTTTTTGTCTGAGAGATCATTGCAGGTATGTGGCTTATTTCTGCTTTAAGGTCTTCTATGGCCTGATGGAGTTGTTTCTTTATTTCGGATGTTGTCGTTTCAGAACCTGCAGCTATGTGTCTTCCAGTTCCCCTGTATCTTCGCATCCAGGACTTGTTCTGGGTGGAGTTGAGTTCTGAGACTGCATTTTGTTGTTCTTTCTTCCCATTTTGGGTATCCAATTCAAAATATTGTGCAATAAATTAGCCAGGGAGTTCACCAGGCAAAGGTCTGTTGCAATGGGTGCTCCAGTGACTCCTTGTCTTTGTGGGAATGTCCCTTAAGCTTTCTGCTGAGATTTCCACTTAAAAGGCTGTTCATATGCTGGTTTGTGGGGTGAGCTACTCCCTAAGGAGAGACCTGGGTGGGGTGTGTAAGACTGCTCCCCCTCTCTCCCAGGGTTCCCTGCAGTTATGGGGATGGATCTCCTCCCCCGACTCGGTGATCTGGTCGTGGAATGCAGATAGCTCACCAGTTTCGGAATCCCTGCAGGCAGGAATGTTCCAAAGTTCCAACTTTTTGTGCTACGCCCACAATCTGCTGCTCCCTGACGCTTCTGTTTCCTCACACTCTCCAGGTCTGGTGGAGGGAGCGGGATGCTCCGCTCCTCATGCTGCCTCTGCCGCAGACTGCAGGCCGCTGAGGGCCTTGGCTGCGGGGGCCGGGACCAGAACAGGATCCCGGTTAGGTGCTCGGATTTGCGTAGCCTGCCCCAGGAGCATGAACTCCGAGACCACCCCACGCTGCTGCTGCTAAAATGCCGATTTCTGGCTGCAGTCACTGGTGAGCCGCAGAGGTTCAGGAGGCGGGAGGGATTGAGCTGGCTGTGCCCCCAGGGTGCTCAGACCCAGCCGAGCCACCTCCCATCTGCTGCACCGAGCGTCTCTGGTGCCCACCGCTCTGGGCTTTCCCGCGTCTCACCATGGGAATTTGGGCCACCTTGCTGCATCTCCCCCAGAAGCACAGAGAAACACGTTCAGTTTGAACTTCCCAGCCAAGGACCCAGCATTCGCGCTCACCAAATCTGTCTCGAGCTGAGGGTGTCTATCAGGAAGGATCCCTCCTTTGCTGCTCACCTGGTCACCATCTTCCCAGAAGTCAAGTCTCCACTGTTGATGTTCTCTTCCGTGTGGAGGAAAGCTCTGCTTGTCCTTCTACAGTTTTTAAGATCTTTTGTTGTTGCTGTTGTTTTTGGTTTTTCTTTTTTGTCCCAGGAGTGCTAGAGTTTAGCCAACTGGTAGACTGGTGGTGAACTTTCCACCTAAGTTCACCTCTGCTGCTCTCCCTCAGCAATGGGTCAACCTTACCTGCTTCTGGAAGCCATCTCATCAGGGTCAGTGTAACTCTGCCCTGGCTTTGTATAAATCAGTAAATCTGTCACTTTCGTGGGTTTGGTGATCAGCCACATTTGCATCTAATATGAACTGCATTCTCCACTGCTGCCTTTACTGGTTTGTAAATATTTTGTTCTCCAAGTTGCTTATGTGTTGACTTTATTTTCAGATTATTTGAGAACATGACAAAAGAAGATGGACGACATCTTTACTGGATCCAGCTAACAGACAGCTGCATCAGTGTTTTAGGGAAAATAGTCTGATAAACTGGTACATTGAGCCAAGTCAGGAACGGAAGGCAAAACTGCAGCTAAGCAGCCAATTAATAAAGCATTTCAGAGTTCAGTGAGATGTGAAATTGGACATGCTAATGGCTTCGGGAATAAAGATGGAAAGAACATTTGGAGAAAGAAGCAAAAAAAAGGAATTCTAATGCATAAAAGGGTAAGGAGATATTTTAGATCATCAGAAACACAGCTTTGTATTTGAAGAACAGCAGTTCATGAAACGAACAGAATTTCAGCCTGTTGCATTGTTCCCGTCTCTATACGTGTTTCTTGCTTTGCTTTTAAGAAGCTCTGTTCTCGGTTTAGAGTTGCGGTTTTTAATCATTCAATAAAAATTACCCTGTCCACCTAAATGAAATCTTTTCAAAACAAGTTAATCACAGACACGCTTCTTCCACTAGCTTTTTAATTGTGGTTCTAATCAAAACTGCATGAACTTTACCAAAGAGGGAAATTTATAGTCCTCGCATACACTGCTGTACTAGAAAGATTCAGAGGAGCGTGCTAATTAGGTTATCACAGTTTGGCATGAGTTTACATTTCTATCCCAGAAGGAAATAGAAGGAGAAAAGAAGCAAAACAAACAAACAAACAAAAATAGAAGCCTAGCCTCTCTTATTCATTTTGTGTTAGAAAATTTCCTGGATAACATTTTGACCTTGAGTTCCTCTACTCTTGATATATGTTACAGTAGGACAGTTAAATTTCACATGGAGGTATATGATTGAAGTTTTAATGAAGGTGTGAAGTTTTCCATGTAGAGAGAGAAGAATGTCATGCTTCATATTGGCTTACAATAGTCATCATTGTATGAAATAATATTTATAAAGTTAGTGAAAAGATGGTTCCTCTAATCATGTTACCTCCTTCCCATGTTATCCTCCACAACTGTTGCTGAAATACACGTGACCCTTGCCATGTTAACAAGATAACTGAGATCAGAAGGAACATAATCAGAGCAACAATATCCATGATAAGAATACAGATTACTCTAATTTGAATATTTTTCAAGGAAAGATTTCTGGTTTTCATTATATTTTAACCAAAGTTTTCAAACAAGTATATCAGCTGTGTGTGACTATGTTCTTTCACACTCAGAAAGATATCTGAAGATGCTGCTGTCAACACAATGTTCAGATGGACAGCCGTCTACAGTTACATGAAGGCATCTGCATGAACATTTTCCCCATCACCTTATTTTCTAATCAAGTCAAAGGAGATGGGGGTTTTAGCTTTCTCAAACAATCTGTAGCTTCTCAGATTATTAAAAAACATATCATTAGAGTGATTGGCTAGTGAAGCAAGCCAAGAAATGAACTCCTATAGCTTAGGAAGGTGGCTGACGTGGAAGGATTTAGTTATGCATGTGGAAGCTGAGGGAAGGTGAACAGGGCTGTGAAGGACAGCGGCGGAGAGAGCAGAGCATCTCCTCGCTGAGGGACTCCATCCTCCCGACCTGGGGGTTCAGGAGAAAAGTGGTCTTGGCAGTGACATAAAAATTCCAACAACAGAAGAGTTGTCTTTGAGGACAGAAGTTACATTATTATTTCACTGTGTACCACATTCTATATCCCAGTCAAAATAAAAATCATTGTCTTGTAATTTTTTTGGTAATAGCATAAACATTACAATATAACTTCTCTTAATCTAAATGTCCTATACATGAAAGAAATAAAGTTGAAAAAAGCAGTAAAATTAAGGAGATGTGAAGAAAAGTTGTTATTTTATACTATAGATTGAAGGTACAGAACCTAGAGCTGTGCTACCCAGGATTAAATCAGAGACCAGAAGCGCTGGGCTGCATAAATTTCAGCAAGTCACTGAGCGTCTTCTGTCTCCTCATCTACCCAGAGAACTGCAGTCATGATGATGTCTATAAACAACCTCATGCTTTATGAATATGTCTGTCTTCAAACCTACTTGAAGCTGAATAAAGAAATTGTGTCTATAAATTTACTATAAAGACCAATAACCTTATAATGTGATTCATATCAGTCATTGGGTTACATGACAAAGTACGCTCTACTTTTTCAAAATAGATACCCTGAAATATCCCCAGTGATATGACAAGCTTGAAAACAAAGTAACATTTGTTCCCATAACTGGATATTATTCTTTATCAATCAAATAATTCAGTGAAGAACTCTCTCAGATATTTTCTTAAAAAGTTGCAAATATTCTTCCAATTACCAGAGTATTCTTAGGAATGCAAAGGTGCATCATCAGTTTCCGGCACAGGTGGATAACCAAGGGTGACTTGCCAGGGAGGTGTGCAGTACAAAACCTCACAGAACTGAACATAAGACTGAAGTATTCAACTGATAGAACACTAATGAAAACTGAAGTGCTGTGCCATCTGCTCACAAGGTTGGTTTCCTGATCGATTCTGTGTTCCCAGAGACTGTCATTTGGACCCTTAGCTCAAAAGACTTTCCCTTCTGATGTCTGCACAATATAAAGGTGATGGTGCATTGAAAACAGAAATAAAAACCATCTATTGTCACTAGAATTTGGATCAAATCTGGGCACAAAGAAAGGACATAAATTAGAAAGGAATCATCTGGATAAATTAATATTTTGTATATATATAATATATATATATATGGAAAGAATTCTCTCTCTACTACCTTGTAGGAACTTGAGCTTTTGAGAATATAATAGTTAATGCTGAGCGACAGTATTTAGTATTCTGATCATGCAACTCATTCAAACAATAGTAAAATTTACAAAACAAATACAGAAATCAAAACTTTCAGTTTTCTTTATGATTTGAAAAGGAGATGAGGTTTTTTTTTAGTCCACATAAAAGCTAAGAAATGTTTTTGTACTTACAAGTAATTTAAGAATCTTTTTGTTATTTTTTTTCCATATCATTGACATGTGAAAATACAAAACTGATATTTTCTCTATCATGGTCAAGAGCTAGGACTCCATACAACTGACAATATCATGGTCAAGAGCTAGGACTCCATACAACTGACAAAATGCTCAGTTTCAGATGAAAAGCACTTACAGAAGGATGAGCAAAGCTTGTGTCCTTAAGTTTATTTTTTCTATGGAAACGCATCTGTCATGTTACATATAGTTAAAGCACAGAGCATAATATGTATGTTAATATTTTGAAGGTGCTGTATCTCTCCGTGCTCTACCTGTGGAGCATTGGGCCTAAGTAGAGCACAGACCAACATGATATTGATGCCTACTCACTGCATGGCCAGCTCTGCAGTAGATGTGGGATAAGCAAAGTCATTCCTGTAATTTTCACATAATGCCTTCTAGCATATAGACAAGTACAGGAATACAATTTCTTATAGGATTTAGGAAATGATTAGGAGGAAAATGTCTCTTCTCTGTATTCATTAACTGCATTTTCAGTGGTAACTGTAGGATCACTTGGGCAAGACGGGTGTTTTCTTTCTCTGTGTCCTGTCTTTGAGCGCTGTTTCCCTCTCCTGTGCAGAGGTTCTGACCAAGGACGAGGAGCTGTGGCCTTTATCTGTGGCCTGGCACTGTGCAGTGGCACTGCTGCTTTGGCTCTTCTCTCCTTATGCTCTGGTTTTCTCATGCAAAGTGAGAAACAATTATGAAAGCCAAGGACAATGCTGAAATCTCATACCACAGAGGGGTTCTTCTTAGGAGCACTTCAAGCTTCTTGGTCTCTGTTTATTCTCAGCAGCGGTACGTTGCACTTCCGTTTCATGTGTACCGGTACGTTGCACTTCCGTTTCATGTGTACCAAGGGGAGGCCGTCTCAGGCTGTGTGCAGCTTCTAGTGCTTGGTACTTCGGTGCTCATCACGTTAGTCCAAATCCCTGTGCACCTTGTACTTTCTGCATGAAGTCATCCTCAGTAGAGCTTGCTCATGGGGCTAGTTGTGTATTTCATATTGAGGCCATTAACTTTTTTGGCAGTTCCTGAGACCTGAAGCATGTTAGGTGAGCACTATAAAACTGAGCTTTATTCCCAGCCCTTCAAATCTTTGGACACAATGGATGATCTGGTAGATACACCTCGTTTTCCCCAACGTCAAGTTCTCGTTACTTTTCTGTTCCAAAGAGAACAATACCTTTCAGCGTGTGTATCTGAGGATATTCAGAAAGCTAGTCTGACAAATGAAATCTCAGCGACATGATGACAACTCCTGCTTTGGACACTGAAAACACCACAGATCATTCCCCATGCTGTGTTTCTCCCTGCCAGAGAAGCCGAAAAGCCAAGTTCTGACCCAACAGCTCTGCCTGTTGGGTCCTTCCATCAGCCTCTGTGGAGTGGGAAGTCCAGCTCCCATCTCTCAGAAGCATGTACTGTTCTCACACTTACATGAAAGGCAGTATAAGAAGCACTGGTCTTCTGTTTCTGAAGCCACTGAAATTTAGCATGATCCTATCTGACACAGACTAGCAGGCTGCATGATTAGCACAGGCTTGAAATGTTCTGCTACATCCTAACACATCCACCTCTGTGTAGAAATCCCTGGAGACTAGCCACAGAGTGAGAGATTCACATGTTAGCCAGAGTTCTATAGGCAAAAACCTGATTTAGACTCAAGAAGAAAAGTTTGTATCCTAACTTTAATAATTTAATAATATGCCATTCAACAAGTAATTTGACATTTTGATCTCCATTTCCTCAGCTTTAACAAGAAGCATATTGCCTATGCTTCAGATTAGAGGTAGGAATTAAATGAAAAAAAGTTAAAAATAGTGATATAGTTCAATGGCACAGCCCCTACCTGGTAAGCAGAAGGTCATGAGTTTGATTGTCAGTTAAAAAAAAAAGACTAAGTAATGAAAAAAATATTACTGAGACATAATACCATCTTGAAAAATAGTATTTCTTGTTTTTGGAAACCTACTTGATTAGTCCTTAAGGCCTAATCATCATTTTTATTTTCTGTGTAATTCATTTTCTTTTCATCATGTCATTACATGGAGGTGTGTGTGTGTGTGTGTGTGTGTCCACATAAACAAGAGACAGAATTGACTTATCCACCCATTAATCCTACATTGAAATTAATTACAAGTTTGTTATTTTCTAGTTGGCATGATGCCTTAGTTTTGTCATCTTACAAGACAGTGAGCTTGACAGAAAAAATAAAGAAAACTGGATCCTTGATGGTTACAATAATGAAATGATGTAATAAGTATAATTCAAATTGCAAAAGGCTTACAAGATATAATTTGAATATTATTATAATAGTTCTATAAGTAAGTTAAAATATATGGGGTAATTAGTGTAGCATAGTGATCTGTAAAACTCTCATTCCATCCAGAGGGCAAGTGTTTTCTTCCACAATCATCTACTTTTCCCATTTTTTCTTTTTTGGTACTGGGCAGTTGACACCAGGACCTCTGCCCTGATACACTGAACACATTAAACTACACCTCAGCCTTTTTTATTTTTATTTCCAGAGAAGGTCATGCAAAGTAGCTAAGTTGTCCAGGCTGGACTTCAACTTGAAGTCCTCCTGCATTAGCTTCCCATACCAGTGGAATTACAGCCATATACCCCAATATAAGTTATATCTTCAGTTTTGCTTTAAAAATACATCCTTTAAAATCGGACAGACTAGTGTGAGAAAAAATTGTGATTTCTCAGTCCCTTAGTAGACTCCCCAGTAAGCATCTGGTCTAAATCCACAAGCCTGGATTACATGGAGTGGAAATTGCTCGGTTCACTACTAAGACTGTGGACCCGCCCTCCAGTTTATGCTGAGTGCAGAGTACAGGGAGGACAGGAGAAAACTGCTAGGATAGCAGCTTAAATTCAGAGACACAAAATCCCATTAGGTATTCCCTAAGGATGGGGACCATACATTATTAATCTCCATCTCAGGGTGTATAACATTGCTTACATACTGTGATAAATAATACAAGTATTGTAAATAACTTCGGAAATGCAGAACATCATTCATGACGCACTTTCAGGATTTATAGGCTCTTTTTCAGTGTTTTACTCTTCCTTTAAATGCTTTTTAATTCCACAAACTATCATAAAGTGTACTGATTTTTATCAAGTGCTTGTGAGTTTACTATTTTGTGGAATTAGTATTACATACTATTAGCATATAAACAGACACAAAAGCAAATAAAATGTAATATTTAAGATCTGTATTCCAAAAAGGCAGTTGGTTTTCAGTTTCATCCATTATATTTAAAACCACATTATTGAACATTTTCTATCTTGAGCCTTCTGCAAGAAAAATAGAATTACACAGAAAAAAAAGAAGAAAAAAGTTAACATGATAATATATTTTAGTGAGTAGATAATAACATTTACTTATTTTTGGAAATTAAAAGCCAAAGAAAAGAAAAGCTAAAGAAAAATCTTTGTGTCCTTTGATTTTAACTTATTAGTAACTAACTACACTAACTGTGAAGCCAAACATACACTGTACAGTCAACAATTCAAACTGTGGCCATCGAACATCTGTTTGTGTCCCTTGGAAAATGTCAGCAACAATAATTTTACATTCAAGTGTCAAATTCACAACAACCTCACATAAAAAGTCACATTTACTGGCTTTATTTTGACAGTTTTAGCTAAAATTGATTGACTTTATTGAAGTGCTTTTTTTTCTTTCAACATAACTGCATTTGTATTTGAGACACTATTGTCAAGCAGACCTTGAGTCACACTATCACCAGGCAATCATAAAGCTTTGTTTTGAAGCTTTTTAAGGGAACTAACTTCTTTATGGTTTCCTATACTGTAACAGAGAATGATAATGATCAACTCACACAGTATTGTACCAATAACTTAAGAGGGTGCAGCTCAGATTTTTGATAAATTAAACTACTTCTAGGTTTTTCTTAATACTTTATTTGCCAAAATAATCGCCTGAGAGTTTTCTATTGAAATTGATATGAATTTGATTGAAAGGACTGTTTTATGCACTAGGGCTTTAAAACAATTATCACTTTAAAGATAATTAAGGAAACAATGAGATGGAGAAGAAAAGAGGGAGAAATTCAATTTTTTTGTCATTTGAGTTTTTCAAGGGCATTGATCATAATGTTATTATGTTTAAGGGGGTGAGTCCAGACAATAAATTTGGATCCTAACTTATTTTCTGGTTCTACTTAATATTATTTACATCAAAACTGATAAGTATACATTTTGTTCATCATATTTTCCTATCAGAGCTTTTCTGTTAATATCCTGTGCCTGTGTGCATGCGTGCATGTGTGTGTGTCCACACATTTTTTTTTCTTTTCCTGCTCTTTATCAGGACTTGCCATTATGTAGTGGTTCAGCTACTTATTCCAGAGCTGCACAGATTCAAATTTAATATACACTATGTAGCTTAGTACTTGTTGATTTCTTGTTACTTGCTTGAACTCTAAAAGGCTGAGTATCTTCACCTATAAGATAGGATTTAAGTCACTGATTCAGAGGTTTCATAAAAATGAAATCTGATTCTGTGTCAAAACATTCAGCTCATCCTGAGAACTTGTGAAAAAATGCATAATTTATGAACATATGATATTAAATTTTCACTGCCTTATAATGTATGTACAGCTGTATAATATGTAAATGAATGGCGGTTTCTTTCAAAGACTCACCATACAGGGTTTTCTGCTTGATCAGTTGAAAACCTCTCCATGGAGTTCTCAGCTTCTGTTATTTTGAATTTTGTAATTGTAAGTGTTCAATGAATTTTTTTCTAAACCTAACAAAATTTGTGTGCATTCTATACATTACTATCTTGCTTATCTTTATGAATTTTATCAACTTAAAATTTGCAACATTTAATAAGTTAGAAAGCGTTTAGGCCAATCAGCTGATGTAAGAATGTCAGTAGTCATTGTAAAGTAGAAATATGTTGTGGTCTCACACCGCTTGCCCAGGTCCACTTCACATACCCGGGAACCTTTGAATAAGCATGGCATCCCTAGTTTTTCTTTTCTCACTTGTGGAGGCTCTGAATAAAAGCCACAAACCAAAGCCTGTTTCTGAGAAACAGAATTACACCTCTGTCCCAAGGATGACCACACCTAAGACCTGCATACATTCCCTACGTGGAGCAGGAGACAGTACAGCAATCACGATGAAGACTTTATCCAGTGCAGCTGATTGGATGATGTAAGATCCTAAAATGAAAGACTTTTGTGGCAGTGGACAGAGGAATATAATTTACACTAAGTTATCAGTATAGTTACAGACAGAGGCAAAAAGCTTAACAGTACAGATTGCATCCAAAATCAGACCAAAGGTACTGTACTGATACAACTGTAACTACAGAATGTTGAAAAAACTTATCTATGTCACTAGCACAATAATAACAAAAACTATCCTATCTCATATTTGCTGCAAAATCTAAAATGGTGCCACTTTTGTTCTCTAATTGACTTCTAACAACAATCCCACCTTCACCAGAAGAACTGGTAGTTCTAAATTCAGCCCAATGGAGATGAAGAAGACCAAATAAAGACAGAGAGATAAGATGATAGGAGCATATGAGCTGTAATCTTAAACTTACCCGAACCTGTTCAAGCACATTTGTACATGAACTATAATGAACCTCTGAGTTCCTTATACAGGCACCGCACATCAGGTCTCTATGCCTCTGTATCTGTTCTTCTCTCAATCTCTACTGAAAACACCATTGCTCCATATAAATACTACGTAAACTTCTGATCATAACTCAGTATTCCATTGCACAATACTTTTTGTGAGGTCTTCTAAATCTCCATGAAACCATACATTTATTCATGGTGCACTTGTGGGCAGAAGGCTGCCTGTGAGTTATAACAAGTATCCTGGACCCTTTCCACAGGGCAAAGTCTCCATCCAGGGGGACCAATCCACATCACATGCTATTTCTCTTCACCACCACCACAGGGAGAGCAGGAATGGGACTCAGAAAACAATGAGCTCTGAGCTCCCGGCTGCAGAACAGTGCCGTTGTGGTTAGGCCCAGGGGAGAGGCAAGTGACAAGAGAGAAGACCTCTGTAGTTCTGCCCTACAGAACAGGCTTTACCTGGAAAAACAGGATGATGCAAGCCTAAGGGCACAGATGAAAAGATGAAGACTTTTGGTGATGAGGAGTTATCACAAGTCTGACAGCACTGTGACAATATCAAATAAAATGGTAGAAATCAAAATACTTAAGGGAAGGTGCCAAGGAACGACATAATTAACAACAGACCTCTTGTAGACAGATTAAGCTGTAGGGGCTGGGGATATAGCTCAGTGGAATAAGCACCTGCCTAGCAAGTGCAGGGTCCTGAGTTCGATCCCCAGTACCGCAAAAAAAAAAAAATCAGATTAAGCTGCAAACTCTAGCAATAAATATCAACCCACAGGTCAGCTCAGATTTCATTAGGTCAGACTGTGGAGCAGTTTATGATCACAGGGATTCTTGAACATGACAGATACCAGCTAACAATTAGAGGAGTCAGCAGCATACTCTGAGATGCTAAGGCAGGCAGAACAACCAAATCTGATATAGCTAATCCAGAGCAAGGAAAGGGAGAGAAGTCAGGCAGAAAGAACCTACCCAGGCTTGCACTCCTTGAGGGACAATGTCAGAAGATGTAGGGTTCTGGGGAAATAGACTTCACAGAGTTACTGCAGGCAAATCACTGAAGAATACAGGCAAATAAGGAAACAATTAATAGCTTTGTGGCAAAGGGAAGGGGAGAATCAACAGGCAGAGTTACTATAATATTAATAACTACTAATGGTATTGAAATAACCACCATTAAATAAAGTATAATGGAAAAGCAAAGAAGCAAGATCCTTCGATATGCAAATCAGGAAGCAGAGCAAATCAAAAAACGGGCAATTATGTGTCCTTTGTAGGAACCCAAGTCTTTGACTGTGTGGACAGAAACTTCACAAGTGCTTATAAATGCATTTATAGAAATGAAAGACATTGTAATTAGTGAGCTAAAGGATGGTGTAAAGATCATTATCTATTCATAAAATGAGCAGTAGTAATACAAAGAAATTATTTAAGAAAATGAAAATTCTGTGTTGAAAAACACAATAACTGAATAGAAAAATTTACTAGATAGGCTTCTCACTAGAGATGAACCTTGGGGAAATTCAGCAAATTTAACATTAAATGTAAAAATTATGCTATCTGTAGACCAGAGGGAAAAACAGAGAGAGCAGAGGGTGAAATAGAAAGGAACTCAGAAAAGTATTTGAAGCACAACACCAAAGACTACTCAAACACAGCAGAAACGAAAAGTTCAACAAATATTAAAGAGTAAATGACAAGGGATTTGCAATGCCCACCATAATAAAACACTGAGAGGTAGCAAAAGGGAAACTGTTGAGCAGAATACAGAACTGTAGAACAAAAACAAAACAATCAGAAAGCCACCACATGTCATGTCCCAAGGGACCCCAGTAAGAATGACTATGCACTCTACCCTGGAAATGATGAGGGTCACAGGGAATGGAAAAGAATATTCAAAGCTCAAAAAGAAAAAAGAGTGACAACAGAAGAATTATTAAGTAAGAATCTTATACTCACAGAAATACCCTTCAAAAATGAAAACAAAGTAAAAATCTCCCAGATAAATAAACAGAACATTCATTGCCAGCCAATTCCCTATACACAAAACCCTAAAGGTAGTTCCTCAGCATTACCAGATATCAACAGGAAGTAGCTCAGTTACACAAGAATAGACAAAAAGCTAAAAGAGTAGTGGTAAAGGGAACTATGAATATCCTTGAATTTCATTTAGTCACCTAATATGTTCACATTGAATATCATTATTGATATCATCAGATTGACATCTCCCACATTTTAGTAATTTTAGCTTGTGGAGATGATTACACAGCTCTGAATGTATGACAAATCCCTGAATTGGGCATTAAAGAGATGAACTATATATAGGTATCCTAACAAAATAAAACTACTAAAAACTAGCTATAAACTATTTTTAATAAAGATATGAATAGTGCAATATAAAGATATAAATAAGTGCAAAGGAAGTTGCTATTATTTTTATTATTATCATCATTATCTAGTAAAAAGTCATGGCAAAGTATAAAATCATGAAAGATGTTAGCAGTAAAAAAATCCTGAAGTATCTGAGAATAAGACATTGTTTCAAAAAAAAATCTATGTGCCATTCATAAAAACATTGTAATATATATGTTTCATTCAAGGTTAGTATAAGCTAAAAACAACGTTATTGTACTTGAAATTATTTTAAGTTTTATTACTACTTGTTTGCTATACATAATGACTGCATTTATCTTGAGGGGTTGCTAGATATGCGTAACATTTTATAGTTATTTGTGCTTTCCTTTCTTCCTCCCTTCCCTCCAACTCTGTCTCTAGATCCTGGCCACATTTGAAAAATATCTATCTCTGTTTCCTATTATTTAGTTTTATTTTGCTCTTTAAATTATTTATATGTGGAATGGTATTAGATGGGATATCAGAAAATGAAAGATATCCCTTGCTCTTGGATTGGAAGAACCAACATAGTGAAAACAGCCACACTGCCAACACTGCTATGCAGACTTAATATAATCCCAATCAAAATACCATTAACATACCTCACAGGGGCTAGGGATATAGCTCAGTGGAATAAGCGCTTGCCTGGCAAATGCAAGGTCCTGAGTTCAATCCTTGGTACCGCCCAGAAAAAAAAAATAACTCACAAAACTAGAGAAAGTATTTTTTTAAAATTCCTTGGAAACCAGAAGAGACCTACAACAGCAAAAGCAATTCTGCACAACAAAGATGAGTTAAGGAGAATCACAATCCCAGACCTGAAATATAATACAAAGCTACTGTAATTAATCAGCATAGTATTGGAGAAAAAGCAAACCTGGGGATCAGTGGAACAGAAAAAAAGATGCAGACACAACTATAAACGCATTCAGCCACCCTATGTTTGACAAAGGAGCCAAACAGGTTCACTGGAAGATAGTCTCTTTAACAAGTGGTGCTGAAAAAAACCAGCTTACTGTATACCAAAGATTAAAGTAGACCCATGCCTATCACATACACTAAAGTCAAAACAGATCAAAGATCTAAATATTAAAACAGAAACAATAAATTTTCTGGAAGAGAAAATAGGTAGAAATCACAAAGACATAGGTATAGGCCAAGAACTCATGAACAAGGTCCAGACTACATGGGAAATATTACAAAAAATCCTTAAGGGGGATCTCATCTTATTCTAAGGCTTTTGCACAACAGAAGAAACCAAGAACAGAGGGAAAAGACAGCACACAGAGTGGGAAATATTATAGGCAATTGTCCATCAGACAAAGGACTTATATTTAGAACATATAAAGAATTTCTAAAAATCAGATCCCACAAATTCAAAGACCAAATCCAAAAATGGGTATCTGAGATGAATACACACTTCTCAGGTGAAGAAATGTACATGGTAAATAAATACATGAGAAAATGTTCCACATCATTAATCCTTTCAGAGATACAAATTAAAACAACTCTGAGATTCCATCTCACCCCAGAAAGAATGGCCGTCTTCAAAAACTCAACCAGTAATAAATGATGGAGGGTCTATGGGGAAAAAAGGAATACTTCTCCGCTGTTGGTGGGAATGTAAACTGCTGCAAGCACTGTGGAAATCAGAGTGCAGATTCCTTTAAAAACTAATATTAGAGGTCCCATTTACCCCAGCTATTCCCCTTCTGGGTATCTTCCCTGAAGAATTAAAAACATCATACTACAGCTATATATGTGCATTCATGTTTATAGCAGCATAATTTGTAATAATAATTTGAAATAATCCAAATGCCATCAACCAAGGAATCAATAAAGGTGTGTGTGTGTGTGTGTGTGTGTGTGTGTGTGTGTGTTATGTGAAGGAGTACTGCTACTCAGCTCTAAGGAATAGTAAAATGGAGAATCTTATATGTAAATAGATGCAACTGGAGACCATACTCATAAGTGAAATGCATCAGACACACATGTGTAAATAATGTATTGTCTCACTAGTATGAGAAACTGAGGTGACACACACCTGTAATCCCAGCACTCAGGAGGCCGAGGCAGGAGAAACTGAATGAGTAAATAAGATCCAAAATGTACAATAAATATTGTGAATTGGGAAGAAACCATTCAAAAGAAAATACAACCTGGGATGGGGGAACTGGGAAAAAAAGGAAGGGGAAAAAAACCATATTTATACACAATATAGTTAAGATAGTTACACTGCTAATTTCTCTTAGTTCATTGAAAAGAAAGGTTTGTGCTAATATTGTTTGGATGAGATGTCACGCTTGTATCTTGTACTCTGAATAACTAGGAAAACAATAGTACACAATATACTAATTATTGTAACTGTCCTATGAACCTTTTTGGAACTGTTGTGTTGTTATTTTTATTTTTTTCTCTTTAAAGAAATAAATTATTTATACATTGGTCTCACATAAGAGAAACCTTGTGATAATGAAGCTGTGTGTCTGTCGTTACACTTAATTTTATGGTTTTAAGGTGCATCCCATCTTCCTGCAAATGGCTCAGATTCATCTTTCTCCACAGCCAAGTGCTCCTTCACTGGGCAAAAGCACATTGTCTTTACCCACTCATCAGTTGATGACCACGGTCCAAGTCCAAGATTTAAAATTATGATGTTTGTTTTTGTATTTTTGCATTCATCACTGTAATGTGATGTTTTACCTCTTTCAGGAAGGTTCCTCGAAGAGGATCAGCTGGGTGGGACGGTGTTTCTAGCTCCGGTGTGTTGCAGAATCTCCACGCTGATTTCCATCATGTTGTACTCACTTACATCCCACACACAATGTGGAGCAGTTCCTTTTTCCCATATACTCAATACCATTTGTTATTATTTGATATCTTGATGATACCTATGAAATTCTTAGACACTTAAAGACAAGTATCTATATAGAACATAAGTTAAAACTTCCAGAAAGGAATATAATTTTCCCTAAATATTAATCAGAAGTGTTGTCATTATCATAATACACTAAATAGAGTATATAAGTGTGAATCATTTTCCACAGTCTATTTTATGTTGTAATCTGCATAATCAGTTTAAAGTCCTAGAAATTCCAGTGATAAAGGTGCTTTAATGATCTATTTATAGTTATAGCAAAATTCATAATTGCTAAATCTTGCATTTGGACAGTGGTCATCAACTGATGAGTCAATAGAGAAAATACAGTGCTTTTACACAAAGAAATTCAGGCAAGAGAAATTGTGTCTTGTGTAAAACGATATAGCTCTTAAATGCTGGGGATGATATGCAAATTTTGATCTTTCTGACCATAACTTGGAAACTATTACCTTACTATGTATGGTACTACAACAGAATTTGTAAAGTTGTTCATGATTTTTATTTTATGTATATTTTTCCTAGCTTATGCTAAGAAATGTATGTGTTCAATTCATCATCTGGAAATTGAAACTTCTAGTGGTCTTCAATCTTTTGGAAAATTGCTTCTCTGTAATGCAGTGGAGAATATTTGTAAATGAAAAAGAAGGTGCTGCTTGCCATTCCATCAGAAAGGTAAGTCCTTGTCCAGGCATAATTAAATTCAGATCTCAAATTTAGACCATTGGTCTACACTCACTCTTTGGAGAAGCTGTGAATGTCACTTGTTTAACTAGCATGAATGAATGGATGCATGAATGCATACTCATAGGGTCAACATTAGTCAGTAAGAGCTAGGAAGAAGTGGGGATGATTCATATAAAGTCACTTAGATTTTTCAAGTACATTTTCCTGTACCTTAGCCTTAAAATTACCACAAAGAAATTTGTTGAACTTATTGCTCCATTAAAATCTGACACTCTTTGTCTGAATTTGTCATTGTGTATTGGTATATATTTGCAATGCCTAATAATGATAATCACAAATGTTTCCATGGAGATAAAGCTTTAAACAAAATAACATCTTTGTTATACTTGGAGAGAATAAAAAGATAATTCTGCCAACTTGTATGCACTATAGAAGTATATAAAATATAGAAATTACCTGCTTCTAATCTCTTAGCTGACTTTCTGTGAAGTACATTTTCACTAAATTCAAACTAATATACTTCAGTTTTAAATTTCATTTCAATAATTACATAGATGTTTTAAGTTTTTGACTTTTAAAAATAACTGTCATTAAAGTGTTTATGCATGATTAAAGTAGCTACTTAAATCAATCGGTTTATAATACAATGAGAAGCTACAATGTTATTAAAGATACTTTTAAATCACATTTCCTACATCTGTAATCATGTAAGCATATATTCTCCATAATGATAGTCATCAAGTTAATGTAGATGTATTTTGGAAATTAGCCATAGTCCTGTCTACTGTGAACACAGAACCCTGCAGACGAATGTATTATTCTACATAGAGTGGTAGTTATAATGAGTAACATCTTTGTGCTAAATTTCAAAAACATTCAGTCACTCAGATGAAAATGAGGTTGCAGTCTCACATGGATCAACTGTTGAGCTCAGGTTCTGTGCCTATTTTCTCTTGTCAATTTTTGTTTTGTTCATGAACTTAATTTTATTTCCTCTCCATGAAATGAGTAAGGCAGATGTCTACTGAGATGATCAAATGACGCAAACAATTTGAAAATTATTCTTGTGTTATTCTTCTAAGAATATGTGTAACACAAGATCTAGTCTTTTAACAGAGTTTTAAATTTATACCTGAGGATTATTGACCCCACGCAAAATGTGCAGAAAATTTTAGAAGTTGTTTGTCTAACGTAACTAAAATGTTATACTAATTGGTTAGCAATCCTGAGTCTTCCAGATGATTTCATAATCATATTCTAGAATGCTTTGAAAAACTGATAAAATCAATGTTCAAAGGGTTTTTCTTACATAATTACAATCAAGGTGCAGAAAGCAGTTTAAATAATTACATTTTTCTTGTTAAATACTGTCAAAGTCTGATGGGAAAACACTTAGAACAAATATAAGATAGAAGGTGCTATTCCATCAGAAGGGTTCTGATTACACTGGCAATTCTCCTATGGCTTCGTTTGATTTATTTCTATTCCTTATTTTCATTAAATTGCTATGGTTTAGTACAAGGTTTATAGCTCCTGGCAGAAGAAAATCAGTGACAATGACTTAGGGGAACCTTAATCTCATGAAAGAAATAAATGCTTGTCAGTCAAGAAGTTTTAACCTTTACCGTGTTTTGACCTTTACATTTTCAAGGTGAGCCTATTATTTGGAAGTGAGTAGCACAACTCCACAGGATGCTCTATGATCAATACATTCAACAGACCTTCACACTGTATGTTTAAAGGTATTAAGAAGACAAACAAACACATCAGAATTTTACCAGTTGGAACAATCATGTATTGGATGCTTGCCTCATTTGGGAATTTACAATTGATCTCTATCCTGAACTCAGCAGCATTATTCTCAGTAATTTAACAAGAGGAAAAGAGAAAGGTTAGTTAAATGTGAGCAAGTGTTTTCAAGTTTAGATTCAATAGCAATGAGCATGTTTATCATTATATAAAGTGAAATATAAAGAAGGCATGTTTTTCAAAGTAACTTTTATACTTATATTTGGTTTCTATTCATCTGTTAAGATATTTTGAGTCTCTCCTATATCTACCTGACTGTTCTGTAATCTGATGAGATGGATTAACAAAACATACATGCTTATTGTCCCATTGAAGTTTTTATTTCAGTGCAGAGCTCACTGTTGAACATTCCAGGACATGAAAACCTATAGTTAAAACCATGGTAATACTCTGAAAAGAGAAGCATGCCACAGAGGGTGCCCCCCCCCCAGCTTGCATGAGTATAAGAATCTACTTATGGAAATGTAAGTTGAACTTTCTGAAAAGATGAAAAGAAATTAATCAGCTCAAAATTAGAGAACTTGTATAATGAGGTGGAGTTAGGTGTGGGAGCAGATAGGACAGGGCCCAGAAAAAGTAACACAATCTGGGATGACCCTGAAGTGAGAAATAACATGAGATATGAGGAGCAAATTTCTACTTCCTTCCATTCTTTTTGACTCTTGTATGATAACTTTTATTTTTATATGCTGTATGTCCCACCTACTGCTCTTATTTTATTTATAAAGAGCAATTTTTGTTTGAAAACATTAAATTATAGAAAATATTTAACAGGAAGCAATCTATTGACTGATCCTGAAATCAGGTTTCTCTGCAGTATCATCCATCTTTAATTTGAAGAACTTCTCTCAGCATTTCCTGTTGAGACTGTCTGGAGGTAATGTCATCCTCGATTTTTCTTTTAAATATATACTCTTCCAGCTTATTATTTCAAAGATATTTGTCACAAGTACAGAACCTGAGTGACTGTGTAGTCTTCTACTGTTTATTACACCATCTCTTGTGCCTTGTTTCTTCACACCCTGCTAGTGTGCTGTTTTGAATGCTTACATTGTGCATTCTATATGCAGCATTTGGATTTGGTTGTCTTCTTTTAAGGAACTTTAAATTTATTTGGCACAGAGTTGAACTAAAATTTATCTTCCATCTTGATCAATTTGACTGATTAATGTTTGTTCTATGCCTTATTTGGGGGGGAACCACTTTACACCTTTGTTAGTTTACAGTTGATTCCAATGTGCGACACTCCTTGGGTCTCTAATGACTATTCAGTAGTTTTCAAGGTCTCTGTATTTTCAAGTGTAATTTTCACAGCCATAAACCCTGTTCTCCAAGAACTGCTCAATCACAGCTCCTTGGCAATTGTTCAACACTAAAATAATTTCACCTCACACATTTAGAAAATATTCCCAGACTAGTCTGCAGAGACAGGGTCTTATCATGTAGATTGGGCTGTCCTCAAACTCTCCATCCTCCTGCTTCAGCTTCCAGAGTTCTGGGATTTAGGTGTGTACCACCGTGCCTAGTTTGGTTGTGGTTTTTCATAATGTACTTCTCCCTAGCACTTTGTCTCACAAATTTGAACCTCTTTTTCCTCTGGTTCCTGACTAGAGAAAATTGCATTCCTTGTTTGTTTCTCCATCTCTTTCCGTGATTCAAAATGTGTCTCCCATTCAAACACCAGGGTGACCATACCTGTTTTGTTCTCTCTAAGGGCTGCTTATTGTTCAAAGCCAACAAAATGCTGGTTTGCATACTGTTATGGTTGATACATTGTGTCAACTTGGGGAGTCTAGAGGTTTGGCTGTCACTCAGCAGGAAGCCAGGGTGCTTATTTTGTATACATCCTGAGCCTGTAGAAGAGGAGGGCACGGAGACCGTGTGAGAGCTATACGCCCCCTGGGTGGGGGTAGGCTTTTTACAAGGTAAGGGAGAGAAAGAGGCTGCTTGCCTGCCATTCCTCCCTTTTGTTCTTGTGGTTTTTGCTGTACTCTGCTGCCATGAACTGTTGCCCTCTGCCTTGTACCACTCTGCCTCTGAACCAGCCAAGTATGGACTGAAACCTCCACAAACTGTAAGCTAAATAAACCTTTCCTTTCTTCATTTTGGGTGTTGGGTATTTTGTCTCAGCATCAAGACAAAAATAACCAAGGCACATACCTTGTACAACGGTCTAGATTTTAATGCAACATCCCAAATTCTGTGTCCCTCATTTCTCCGCTCCCTCACTCACAGTGTGTGTTTTAGGTTGTTAGTTGTGTTGTTAGTAGTGTTGCTATAGTAATGACTTATAACTTCCTAATAGAAAGCAGAAGTCTAATTTTTTGTTTCATTTTGACATTGTGTCCTGCCCTTAAAAATGTCTCCAGTAAACAATGCATAACTACATAAAAATACTTAAAAACTATATTACATTCAAATCACCAAAAGCTGTTGGTGAGTTTCAACAGAACATATACAAATTGCATAGTAAGTTATAACTGCATAATTCTAAGTGATTTGTTTTTTTTTTAGAAATGGAAAGGGCCATAATCAGATTTAAAAACTTTGACTCCTATCATTCTGAGTTGAGAAATCTGGAATACATAAACATATGATGCAAAGAAACTTTGGAATAGAAAACAGAAGGGAAATAATAGCAGACTGCTTTCAGAATGAATTTTGGGAGTGACTCTGTGGCTGACGTTGTGCTGGCTGATATTTGTGCTATAAATCTGTCACACATTTACCCAAACTAGCACTGTTTATAATTAGGACTGATAAATGAAACTACATTAAAATTCTGTTCTGAATACATTTTTAACATGGAATAAATTTTAAGGGTAAGTTCCAAAGCAAATCTGTAAGAGATGAAGAACTCTACCCATACTCCTGTATGTAATCAACTCCCAGGTTTAAATGCAGTGTATCCCATCCTACATCAAACGCCAAAGATGAAGAGTTACAAAATGAATATATATATATATATATATATATATATATATATATATATATTTACTTTAGTACTTTTTCTTCTTTCCCTTTCTTATTATCTATTGTATATTTTGAGTTTTATTTATTCTTTCACATTCTTGCACCAGGGAGACAATACGATGTTTACACATGTGGGTCTGTTATAGTTCACTTATGAGTATGGTCTCCAGTTGTATCCATTTACCTATAAAAACCTAGAGTTTATCATTTTTTATAGCTAAATAATAGTCCATTATATAGAAATACTACATCCTTTTTTATCCATTCCTCAGTTGATGGGCATTTGGGTTTTTCCAAGGTTCAGCCATTACAAATTGAGCTGCTATAAACATGGGTGCACATATATTGCTGTGGTATGGTGGATTGGTGGCATAACTGTACTGTTAGTGTCTGATGGTTTGCTGAGAGTCTTATCAAGGGTAACAATCAAAGTTTAAAAGGTTTCTTTTTTACACTATTTTGACCAAATTTGCATGCTTGTATCTGGTAATCTGAGCAATTTGTGTGATGACAACCATTTACAGTATAACAACCATTGGTGAATTCCTACAATCCTGCCTGGTGATACTATGTATTGCTAATGTTCTTTTAAGTTATTATTTTCTTATTCTTTTTAATGATTTGATCAATCTTCTGTTGTTACATCTGGTAATCTGAGCCACTTTGTTGAAGATAACAATATGTAATATAACAACCACTGTTAATCCTTTTCATTTGGTTTTTTAATGTCCTTGCTTTGTGTTGTTTGTATTTTGCTGTTGTTCCTTTTTTTGTATTATTTTCTTTAAAATATAAAAATGAATTTCTTCAACTCTCTCAGATCAGATTTTCCATTCTTCCTCTCTTTTGCAAAAATTCCGAGCCATATAAGGCAAGACCACAGGCAGTGAACCTGCACAGTACTAACGTGGTGGCCAACTCTACTCTCCCCTGGAGAGATCCCAGGCAGCACTCCAGGCTGCAGCACTCTCTGCTAGGCTGTTACTGTCCATCAGCGGCTCTCGCCCTTCCCAGCTACAAATTGTGCACTGCCTAGTGCTTCACCCCTGTGCTCAGAATGCCCATTCTCCCTCGGTTCTCAGCCTGTGACAACACTCTGAGCAGGATCGGGAGAGGATTGTTTCACTGAGTAAGCTTACACTTCAAATACCCTGGAGTAACAGTCTGTTGATATTGTGAAGAATATTTGAATATATCTGTAATAAAAATAAGGTATCCTATAAAAAATATTCAAAATGCAAACTGAGCAAGAAAACTGAAAGCAAGCAGACATGATTTCAGCCAGGGAATTTCAAACAGAGAGAATCTTTTGGGGACAGATAAATACTTCACCTTATTTCTAAAAGGGATTGGTGCTCAGCTGGTTACCATTGCATTAAAAAATGACTCCACAGTCAATTACAAACCAGTGCTTTTAGTTTATGTGGCTGTTCAAAATTTGAAGCTGGTTGCCCCTCATGTGTGAAGTGTTGCTGATGAGAGAAAGCTGGGGTCAAGAGTGCCCCAGTGAGAAGGTGAAATAAAAAAGAAGAGCTGGTAGGGATTAGAGTAAGGTACAGATATTTGACAGACAATGGGCACAGGAAGACTCAAGAAATGGGGGCAGTAGACTAAAGCAGCTTCCTCCTTGACACTGGTGTAGGAAATGCACATCACTGGGTTCATATGTAAGGAAGAATTTCCCACAGCGACAGGGTTGCACATGCACTTTGCAAACCAACCCTGCACTATTGTTTTCCTCATTGTCCTTATTTATTGCTTTTATTTTCAGAGTGACAGAGGCTCACATAGGTTTCAAGAAATGGGACCAGTTTTCTTCCTACCACCACATCCTCTACAAGACCCAGTCTGTCAATAATATTATCAAGTTATTTACAAGCATCCTTAAAATGTCTTTTTTAAAAGCACATATTGTTTCTTTAAAGATCAGGCTGAACATGTGCTATTATTATTGTGATCGCATTTCTAAAACTATTTTAAACTCACTTTTATCTCTAAAATTATAGCGCTTATTTCCTGAACTTTTAGGTGACAACCTACCAGTTCTTATTTTACATTCTCTTTTTATTAATAAATATTTTTATGTATTTATTTCAAGTACATTCTGAGTCTCTACAGACATCTATTTATCTGACTTGCCAAATGAATGCAAATATGGCTGATTACATATTCATGACCCCATTGTAAACCTCTCAAAAATCGTATGAAGCATTCAATTGCCTCTAGCATTTAGTACCACTGAGATTGTGCATTAGAAAGCTAATTGCCATTCCAGATCTGACAAACTTTTTCAGCTTGGAGCTATTTTCTGGGGAAAAGCCCCTCTCCCAGCGTGATTGCTCTGGTTTCATCCCAGCTTGTTATGATGTCATCACAAGCCCTAATGGGGCTGGAGGAGCCCAACTAGAATTGCTCACCACCCTGCCTGTGGACTGGAAGCCTCAGCTCCTTGATAAATGGATCCTTCTAAAGATCCACTGGAGAGTTCAAAACACCGCCTTTCCATTTCTCAGTGTCAACAATCTCAGAGAGAATAAGACGGGAGGATCAATGTCGTTCCTGATTTAAGTGTGGCAGTCAAAGAGGATGACTTCTGTGATATCCAGTGTCCTGGGTGGGGAATCCCTGGGTCAGGTGGAGATGGCTAAAAATCTAACCCCCGCAGAGGCTGTCATCAGCTCCGCCTCAAAGGCCGGCATCACGCAGCTTCCTTGCTGACCACCCGCAGCCCAGTGTGCAAGACTGCAGAGGGGCTCCATCTGCAAGGTCTCAGAGCAAAGAGCAGCTGCAGATGAAGTCACCTTCAGACTTACTGCTTCAGGCTGTTAATTTCCTTTTCTCTGCATCAGTGTTGGTTACTTTGCTGTCCTGCTTCTGTCATTTGGACCTGCTTTCTCACAGGCTTGTGTTTGGTGGGCGTTTGGTCCTGACCCGATGATGCACCGCACAGATGTTGAGGTGCACTTTCCCATGACTGTCACTACATGACTTCCAAGCACAGCATGTTCTTACCACACAAAACAAGTCAGTGCATGAGGAATTGTTTTATTCATTTACACTGAAAAAATTAATTGGTGTTAAAACCGATATTATTCAAACTAGAGAAAGCATTAAACTGTACTCATACAGGGAATGTGATGCTCTATTTACTACCAAAATAGTTTTAATATTAAGCTTTTTACATAGTTTTTACAGTAATTATATGAAAAAGTATATGCCAAGAATCTCATCACATAAGAACATAGAGTACAGCTGAAAGTATAATATAAATATGTTTATTTATAATGGATAGAGAAGAAAATTAAACGAATGTACTAGTTGTCAGTAGGTAGGAAAGTGAAGATAGAATTAACATCACAGAGCTCTTAGACAAAGCATTAAGAGAAAGCAACAGAAAGAAAAGATTGCAATTTGTTATCAAGTCTAATTATGTGTGACGTACTGTGTGAAAGTAGATTAAATGGTAGACTGCAAGTCATATTTGTAAGTACTTTAAGCCAAGCACAGAGCTATATTTAATCTTGACTGATTTTGATGATGTAGTGTTTAATAACAGTTTTTAGTACTTTATGAATTATTGAATTATTTCTTTTCCAGGATAGAAATACTCCTTTTGTTCACTGGTACAATGTTAAGGCTTTAAAATCCTGTCATTGATTTGTTTTATTTGCAAGGATTTGCACTTGAGGAACAAGTAAAACAGGTGCTGACAATAAAGCAGATAAGGAAAATTCCTCTTTTACTGATTTATGTGTTTCGCATATATAGATAAAATCTTCTTTGAATCCATGCAATCTTCTGGAAAAGTCTTCGGATCTTTAATTATAAAACCTACTTCCTACACTTTATCAACTAAATAAATGCTAACCAACCTTTATGAAAGCTTTAGTAAATTAAATGAGTAGCATTAAGTAGAATTAGGAGAAAATATATAATTTAAGTTACTAACAGGAGAATTAGCACCTATATTGAGATTTTAATTAGAGATAACTCTGTTCGTATTATCTATTTGCTACAATTCAATAACTAAATTTTGGCATATGTACACGTTTCATTTTTAAGTCTAACTAAATTGTTCATGAACTTATGAATCAATCAGTTCACCTTTTCCACCCAAACTTTCCTGCAAACTTTCTGCTCATTCCTTTCTTCACTAATGAATTTAATAATTTTAAATAATGATTTGTTGACATTGTTTGTTTGAAAAACAAGTACAATAAAACTTGTTAACCCAACATTTTTGGAAATATTAATACATATCCAGAAGGTCAATTATTTGAAGAAACTTTCATAATTTTAGTAGATTTCAGTATTAATATTTACCTAAATATTAATCTCTATATTATTACTTAAGCCTGCACCCAAGATTGTGGCAGAATTATTAATACTGTGATATATATATATATATATATATATATATATATATATATATATATACACACACACACAATAAACCTTCTCAAGACTTAATTCATTTAAATTATAAATGAAGTTATTCAAATACATATTATCCTAATTTTCTTTAGGAAGTGTGATTTTCTGAAGATGATTCCTATGGGTTCTGAACTACTACCCTGCATTGTGAGGTATCAGAAAGAATCTGTGGAAAGGGATCAATTGATATGTCTTAAACAAAAACATTCACAACATTACTTAAAGAATCTTCCTATAGTCTTTGTTTCCTGAGAAAGCTGGGTGTGTAGGATTCAAGGTATAAAAACAGGAGGCAACTATGGGTAACAAGTGAAGCTCAAGAAATGCCAAAATCTTTGTTAAACATGAATTTTAACTGATCACCTTCTGGAGATTGCATTTCAACCAGAGCAGAGAAGGGGACTCATGTAAAGTGCAGTATAAGTTTTCAGAAAATCCCAGGACCATCTGGCTAAGCAAGCCCACCATTTGACACAGAAAGAAAGCATGAATTTTCTTCTGGGTTAAGTGGATATTGCACTGGGAAATCAAACTGAACTTGTTCTGGAAAGTGTGTATTGCAGGCAGCTGCCTGCAGAGCCCAGCACGTGCTGGGAGACCGCAGCCTGGGTGTGAACCACAGACCTAGGCTTGGGTAATGAAGAGTCATTGGTTTAAGCCAAGTTTCAACTCGATCAAGCTTTCTAACCAGTGAGGACAGCACAGGTTTTCCAACTGACAGTCCTCTGACGCTGACTCGAGAAGTCGGTGAAAATAAGATTCTAAAGATAAGTCTGGGTCTGAAGATAGAAATGAAGGGAGAAAAATTACAAAGCAAACAAAAGAAACACTTTTCCTGTTTACTCCACTATACCTAAAAGTATGAATTTTTAGTGGATTCATATTTTGCAGAATAAATTATGGTAGCTATACAATGCAAAGAATATTCCTTTAAGACTCCAGTTTTGTTCCTGTTGGTGGTGGTGGTTTTGTTTGTATTTAGCCAAGAGTTCTTCCTGGTATCTTTTAAATCCTGCCATGAATTTCTCCAGGACACAGTTCCCTTTCTGAACACTATAGGCTGAGATGGGAAGTCATGCTAATTTGTACACAGTGAGTGAAACACACTGAAAAATGACTATGTCTACAATTTTCCTGTTTTAATTCTTTCACAGATGTCTCAGGGGCCATCAGTGTCTGAGTCTGGGGGCAGGTGGAATTCTGAACTCCAGTGCAGTTCTGTTACCTGTGGGTTTTCTGATGTTCACTATTATATAGTGAACACTATTAGTGTTCACAATTATATAGAGAACTTAGTAAACTGTCCTTTAAAATAAAGATTTCCAGGCTAAAATACTTCAGGAAATAACACATTCAGTTAAAATGGGAGTGCGCTTATACATGTGGAGTCAAACAGATGTGCTGTGTTTGGGATGGGGACTCATCCCTGGGCCGTGTGTCAGGCTTGGCATCAGCCACAGAGGCTCCTGAGACATGGAGGAGACAGTGAGAAGTGAGAACTAGTGCAGGTCTTCAGATCCCTGGGAGCATCCCCTCTAAGGCACGTGTGGCACTGTGTTCTCTCTCTGCCTCCTCTCTTCCACTTTCTGATCAAGAGTCCAACAGAACCAGCACACACTGCTCAAGATGTACTGCCTTGTTATGGACCTGGAACAATGAGGCCAGTTGATAATAGACTGGGAAATGAGAAGCTTTGATCCAAAATCAACCTTTGCTCTTCATAAGTTGATAACCTTGGGCGTTTGTTACACAGGAGCAAGGCTGACGAGCATAAAATGTGAAAAAGAATCTCAATGACTTCTAATTAAATGTAAAAGTATCTAAAAAATAAACATGGGCTGGAGATATAGCTCAGTGGGACAGTGCCTGCCTGGTAAGTATGATGTCCTGAATTTGATTCCTGGTACAAAAATAAACAAAAAACAAATAAATAGAAGATAAGCACATGTCATACAGTCTCCTCTGCTTCTCCGACATGCACAGAGAACCACCTGGTACCTGTTGGGAACTGGACAAACTTAGTCTCTAGAACTATGAAATATGATGAATCTCATTTCTTTATTTCTGCCTGGTTTCCAGTTGTGTTACACCAGCTTATGACTGACTAAGATAACACTTTGAATTATAGCAGCCCTGTCATTTACATTCCTGAAGCACCTTTGGTAAGAGACTTACTGTAAAGGAATAGGTTTTATTTATTTGACTCAGACATTGCATTTCTAGAAATATTCAAATATTTGTAATCACTTTAAGATGTCAGCAAATTAGAGACAATGAGTATTGTTCAAATTTACACGTGAGAGAGTTCAACACAGCATTCCATGAAGTGACCCCCTTGCTTTCAGTGTATTTTCAACCTGTGGTGAAAAAAGATGTGAATGAGGATGGGATGGGGTTTAGCACAACTCAAATTGTAGAATCAGTTTTGTTTTGCACAGTGTATGTGTTTTGTACTATTTTTTTTTTCTTGGCTTCTTAGGACGAAGAAGGACAGACTGCATCCCATCATCCAACAATAGGGTTGATTCAGAAGGGAATATTGTGCTTCCATGACCTTTGGAAACATACATCACAGGGAAAAATGAGAGTTATACAAATGCTCATCAATTTAGCCAAAGAAAAGCATTTAATCGAAGGCAGCAAGCTACGCTAGTATAATCTCCCGGCGGGACTTGAGTATCTTCAAGTGAAGCTAATATGGTAACTCTGGACTAGTTGAGCTAAAGTGTACTGCAGGGAAGTGCAGGGAAGAGCGTTGTAAGACTTTTGTATTAAACTCAGGGCTGGAATCTAGATGTATTGCTTTATGATGTCTGGTACATTCATGAAAAACACAAACGATCACAAGCATTGTGTTCCAAATTTTGTCATTTATACAAAATTTTCTTAAAAGTGGCTATAGTTTTTGAGTTGGTTTTCATGCTTGAAGTCAAATGTAAGCACGAATATTAAATATTAAGTGCACCATACCTATATTTTAATCTCCATTTAAGAATGCCTGGGGAAAGGCTAGAAAAATATTTAAAGTTTTCTTTTCTTAATATTAGAGGTTACAGGGAAAAGTATCAAGGAGTGATGTTATTAAAGCCAATAGTCTTTTATTTTCTTTGTCATTTGCCATTATTTTCTTTAGTTTTAATGCAACTTTAATTTTTCCCACTGAGAAATAAACTGTGTGCATTCCATAGATGTGCAGCTTACTCTTTGTGTTATTTGTTCTCATATCAACGGATTTGCTTAATGCCAGCTGTGCTTTTATGAAAATGGTGTTAATACTATGAACTATCACAAAATGCTAAAGGTGGTAAGGGACTGACACTTCTATTTATGCTCAGCACAGGTAGAACTGAGATATTAAATGTAGACTTGACTTAAGTTTTACAATGCTTTGAGGAATGTGTTTTAATTGTGGTTAATGAGAAATGGTTTTTGTGAAAGCAAAGTTGTAATCTGGACTTTTTTCTCTCAAGTACTAAGCATTTCCAGGATTCCTAGCTTTTCTCTGTAGTAGCTGATTGTACAGTTAATGCAGCACAGAGATTTTCATTTGTGTGTTGCAGGAGATGTGGGAGCCAGAGAGAAGTGAGTCAGTGGGGTGATGTTGTAAGTTTTCGGCAGATTGAAAAATGAAGACAATTTCTAATTTCACATTTAATGTATTCAATAAAAGTAGATAGGAAAAATAATTATGTAAAATATAGATATTTCTTTAAGGTATCTTATGTTAAGGAGCTGTTATGTACTTATTAATGAACTTGACAAATATTTTAAAAATGATAGCCAGGCATTGTGGCACATGCATTTAATCTCAGCACTCAGGAGGCTGAGGCAGCAGGATCACTGAGTTTGAGGCCAGCCTGGGCTACAAAGTAAGTTCAAGACCAGCCTGAACTGCATAGTGAGACCCTGTTTCAAAAGAAGACCAAAAACAAGAGAAAGAAATAATAATAATAAAAAAAATTTTAATACTAGGGATACAGCTCAACGGCACAAGTGCCTGTCTGGCAAGCATAAGACCTTGAGTTTGATTCACAGTACCAACAAAACCCAAAACAAACAAACAAAAAAACATTGCAATACAAATTCCACCCATATTCCAGAGTTGGAATTTGAAGAAAGGCAAGCTTCCTCGCTAAAATAAAATTAGAAGCGTAGTGTGGAAGCTAAGTGCACAGATGAATAAAAGGAAAATCAGGACAACAAAACTGACAATCATTTCATGAATTCACCACAGTAGAAAATATTCGGCATGCCACATTGCAGGCACTAAACAAGCCATTGAGATACATTTTCTTGAGGTGGAGGAATCTGCTTGAATTTTTTTCTCTGTTGACAATTGAAGCACTGTAATTGTGTAATTGGCTAATTGCAGGTTCACTGAGACTTGCTTGCTCTAAAATGATGGGCAGGCGGCTAATTGTTGTTAAAATTATTTTCATATGCAATAAAATATATGGGTTTAAAATTGAGGTCATGAAAAGGAAAGTTATTCATGTAAATTCTGCCTGCAGATAGTCAGCACAGGTTGACAATATTATTTCTGGAGTTTGACACACATTATATCTTACAAAATACCCTCTTTTGCAAGAAAATTTTTACAATTAAAATATGTTCTCATTATGTTTGCAGAGCAAAAAGAGATAGGAAATATGATGTAAGGAAATAGTTTCAAATTCATCATAACAACTTTTTTTGCTATTATTAAAGAGACAGAGAGAGAGATAGGGTAAAGGAAGGAGAGGGGCAGCGGGAGAAAAAGAGAAAGGGAAAGGAAGAGGGAGACAGAGATAGAGGCAGAGACAGAAATGGAGACAGACAAGAACTTAAGATCTTTTATGAGAACAGATTAGGTATTTTAGAAAACACCTGGATTGTTAGTAAAACAGAAAGGTGCTCACATTTAGAAAATAATGTAACTATATGCCAAATAGTTTCTAGCAAAGTGCCTAGCAAAGCAAAAAGAAAAAAAGAGATTCTTTGATTTATAGTAGTAAAATCACACTAAAATTCTACTTACCTAAGACTATCTCAGGACAAAAAGAAATCTTTCGTGAATACATTACATATTTTTATCATCATAGTAGTTATTTGGAGTACAAGAAATAGTCAATAAATATTGGACAAACAATATAAGTTCAAAACTTTCTTTTCAGTGAACTAAGAGAAAGATGGTTCTTCCTATCTATGAGCAAGGGATATCTTTCCATTTTCTGATGTCCTCTTCAAACTGCTTTCAGAGTACTGTAATTTTCAATCTATAGATCTTTTCCCAGCTTTGTTGGATTAATTCCTAAGTGTTTCATTTTTTGGATACTATTGTAAAGGGTATGGTTTCCCTGATTTCTGTCTGTTGCTTGTGTACAGGAATGTTACAGATTTTTCCATTTTGACTTTGTATCCAGCTGTGCTGCTAAATTTAGTCATTAAGTCTACAAGTCTTTTGGTGAAGTTTTTCAGGTCTTCTATGAAGAGTATAATGTCATCTGCAAATAATGATTATTTAAATTCTTTGCTTCTTGTCCTTATTCTTTTTATTTCTTGCTCATTTCTAATAACTCTGGCTAACATTTCCAGAACTATACTGAATAGGAGGGGCAATAGTGGACATCCTTCTCTTCTTCTTGATTTTAGAATGAAAGCTTTCAGTTTTTATCCATTTAAAATGATGTTAGCTGTTGGTTTGCATAGATGGTTTTTATCAGATTGAGGTAAAGACCATCTATCTATTCTTATTATCTGCAGGGTTTTTATCATTGGACTTTATAAAAAACACTTCGCATCTATTAAGATGATTCTGTGATTTTTGCCTTTGGCCCTATTCATATGGTGTCTTATATTTATTGATTTGCATATATTGAACCACACCTGCATCCCTGGGATGAATCCTACTGGGTCATGGTACATAATCTTCTTGATGATTTAGTATGTTCTGTTTGGTAGTAACTTATTGAGGACTTTTGCATCTGTGTTTATTAGAGAGATTGGCCTGTAGTTTTCTTTTTTTGGTTGGATTCATCTTTGGTTTTGGAATCAGGGTAATACTTACTTCCAAGAACGATTTTGAAAATATTACTTCCCTTTCAATTTCCTTAAAGAGTTTCAATATAAGTGGCATGAGTTCTTCTTTAAATTTTTGTACAGTATAACAGCGAATCTATCAGGGCCTGGGCTTTTCTTTCTTTATAAATGTTATGGTTTATGTATGGGTGTCCCCACAAGATACAGGCAGTCATAGGGTGGGCTTTTAGAGCTTATGTTTAATTCACGGGTGTAAGTGCTACACTGCCCTGGTGCAGGTAGTTTGCATATGTAAGGGACAGAAAGAGGCTCATGCTACCACTCCTCCCTTTTGCTCCTGTTGCTTGCTATCTTCCACTGCCATGAATGGCTGTCCTATGCCATGTGCCACTCTGCCTTAAAGCCAGCCAAATATGGACTGAAACCTCCACAAACAGTGAGCTAAATAAACCTTTCCTTCCTTAATTTTGAGCATCAGGTATTTTGTCTCAGCAGTGAGAGAAATGTAACCAAGATAGAAAATTTTAATTTCATTTTCAATGTCATTGGCTGCTATGAGGTTATTTAGAATTTTTATAATTTCTTGATTTAGCTTTGGTAATTTGATTGTGTCTAGGAACCTGTCCATTTCCTAAGTGTTTTCGATCTCATTAGAATATAGTTTCTCATAGTAGGTGTTGAAGAACTTCTGAATTTCTGTGGAGTCTATTGGATTTCTCCATTTTCATTCCTAATTGCTGGAATTTGTTTTTTCTTTCCTTTTTGATGAGGTTAACTAATGGCTTATCAATTTTATTTATCATTTAAAAGAACAAACTTTTCAATCCATTGATTCTTTGTATTGTTTTCTTAGTCTCAATTTTATTAGTTTCTGGTCTTATCTTTATAATTTCCTCCCTTGTTGTATGAGCTTTGGGTTTTTGATTTGTTCTTCTTTTTCTATAAGTTTGAGGTTCAACACCAGGTTATTTTTGAGCTTGTTCTGTTTTCCTGTTGTGAGAGTCTGTTACTATAGATTTCCCTCATAAGACTGCTTTCATTGTTCCCCATAAGTTCCAGTACGTTATACCAAAATTATCCTTTGATTGTATAAACTTTAATTTCATCTTCAATTTCTTCTGTGACTCATTAGTTATTCACAAGGGTGTTGTTTCCATGTGTTTATGTATTATCCATGTATTTATTTAGTTCCCATGTGTTTGTGTAGTTTTTGTGGTTTGTTTTGTCATTCATTTCTGGTTTCATTGCACTATGGACAGATAGTATGCATGTGAAGATTTTAATTACTCTACATTTATGTAAACATGTTTTGTGAGCTAATATATGGTCTATTTTGGAGAAAGTTGCATGTGCAGCTGAACAGAATGTTTATTCTGATGCTTTTGAATGAACACTGCTTAAACATCTACCAGGTCCATTTGATTGCAGGCTTGCTTTAATTCTGCTCTCTTTATTGATTTTTTTCTGGTTGATCTATCTATTTGTGAGAGTAGAGTTTTGAGTTCCCCCACTACAACTGTGTTAGTTAGTTGTAGTGGGTTTTTCATGTCTGCCAATATTTGTTTTATGTAGTTTGGTGCCCTGGTGTTTGGTGCATATATATTCATGATTGTTATCTCTTCTTTCCCTTAACAAGGGTTTAATGACCATCTTTTTCTCTTTTGGTCAGTTTTGACTTAAAGTTGATATTGTCTGAAAATATATTAGCTATCCCTGCTTTTTTCTGGGATCCTGTGGCATAGAAAATTATTTTTCATCCTTTGACTTTTATTCTATGAATTTCTTTTTTAGTTAAATATGTTGCTTTAATGCAGCATATTGTTGGATCTTGTTTCTTGATCCATTCTTCCAATCTGTTTCTTTTGATTGGTAAGTTGAGACCATTAACACTGATGGTTATAACTAATATGCATTGGCTTATCTTTTTCATGTTACTTTCCTGTTGTTGGTTCTATCTTTCTCCTTTGCTTGCTTACCCTGCCTCACTGCTTCTTTCTAATGGTGGTTATGTGTTTGTGGTCTTTAGCATGCCTTTCAATCATGTCCTTCAGCACATTCTATAGAGCTGGTTTGGTGGTCATAAATTTCTTCAGTTATTCTTTGCCATGGAAGTATCTTATTTATCTATTGATTTTTGAAAGGTAATTTTATGGAGTACATTAATCTGGGTTGAAGAATGTTTTCCTTCTGGATTTGAAATACCTTGCTTCAAGCTCTTCTTGATTTGAAGGTTTGTATTGAGAAGTTTGCTGTGATTCTCACAGGAGTTCCTTTATAAGTGATTTGTTTCCTTTCTCTAGCCATGTCTAGTGTTCTGCTCTTGCATTGTTCTTGTGCTGAACTTCTGGAATCTTGATTATTTATTTATTTTTTATTTTAAAAGTAAAAGAATGAAAACATTAACAAACAGACACAAAGTAGTACAAGAACAGTACAATCAAAACTGAATTACAAATAAGATGACAGAATTGACAATGGTTGGTGTATTACATATTGATAACTTTAAAGTATATGTTCAGAAAAACACAAATAGACATACAAGATTTACCAAACAACTAATCATTAACTGTTCCTTACAGTAAAGCAACATGAGACAATAGTGCAACCATGTTAGCCCTCCTGCATATACATTCATACATACATACATACATAGTTATCCCTTTCTTCCTTTTCTCCTTCCCCTCATCCTAGTTGCTCTTTACTTTTGAGCAGTTTCCTTTCATACCTCCTAATTTATATTCCCACTTTCAGGTTCTTACACTAATGATACAATACGTTGTTTGCACATGCGCATCTGATTTATTTCACTTATGAGTGTGGTCTGTAGTTGTGACCATTTGTCTATGAAAGCCTCAAGTTCGTCTTTCTTTATAGCTGAGTAATATGGAATCTCGATTATTTTGTGCCCTGGTGTAAATTTAATTTGGTCATGGCTGTTTGAAGTTCTATATATTTCATTTATATGCATGTCATTCTTTATTTATATTTGGCAATTATTCTGTCATTTCTGTGAAGACTTTTTTATGAGTTTTGCACTGTCTTTGGCTTTCTTACCAACTCCACTCAATCTTATGTTATTCTTTTCTGCTTCATCTTATAACTGTTGGATTGATTTTACTTGGTCTCTTGCTATTTTTAATATGTATTTCTTTTCATGGTTGTTAGCTGCAATTCCAACTTGTAGATTTGATATTCTATCCTCAACTTCATTCAATCTGTTGCATAATTTCAATGTATTTTTTATCTGTTAGACTTCTGTTTGTATCGTTGCATGGAGTATAATTCTTTCTTATGTTGGGCCTTCAATCTTTCAATTGTTCTGCTGAGCTTCTCTATTTTTTGTGTGTCTGCTATAATGTCCTTCATTTTGATCATCATTTCCTTTTGCACTTTAGAGATTACTTTTTTCTATAGCCTCTTCATTTGTTTTTTCACTTGTCATGCTATCATTTCAAAAAGTTCCACTGGTTGCCGTCTGATTTCCTTTATCTTATTGTGCACTGGGCTTGTCCTGCATTGGCTAAGGGTGTGGGGTTGCATTTTGCATCTGTGTGTTGTCATTTTCTGTTTTCTATTTTTTATACTGTTTTGTTTTCTGTGTTGATGCTTATATGTTTTTATGGTAGAGAGCTTTATTCAAAATACTGAGGCTTCCCTAGAGAATTACTGTTCCACAGGTATATCTTCTAGATGTAGGTAGTTCTCATTCTTTGTGTCTACTCAAAGAATCTACCTTCCTATTGTGTTGAAGATAAGAAGTTGCTACATATTTGAGTGATCATTTAGTCCTTTGGTTCTGTATTATGGTGATGGTCATGATTCCATACATTCACAGTGTTGTCATGTAAGGGGAGGTGACTTTTAGCACATTTAAGATAATGTGTCTTGAGAAACACCCTGGAGGGGTTGTAAAGAGTTAACTTTGTAGTCCTGACTTTGTCCTGGAATTCTTCTCCTTGCCTGAATTGTTAAAGTATATATCATTGTGGCCAGGGCCTGACCTGGTCACATGGTGCAAGATAAACAACTGTGGCCAGGCCTAAACATTCCAATCTATTACCATGGAAACCAAAAATGTATATAAGGTGAGAACAAAGGCAGTTAAGTGCCACATTTTCTGATCGGGAATGGGGGGCAATGACCAGTCCAGTTGATTCTAAATTAAAATTAATCAAAACTCCATTTGTTCTGAATGAGTTGTTGGATCCCCTGCGGAGTTTGACCCAATTTTTGATTTTTGTCATAACAGTCATACAGGAGAGAACAACTGATTATAGCAGGTATGCTGCTTTGGCTAAAGTAGTACAGTTAACAATAAGAATATTCTTAAGAGAAATCTAGCTACTGAGAAACTGGTAACTATTAGCCTGATACTTTTAACCACAGAAGCAAGTTCTACAATTGTATGACAGAACCCAGAATATACAAGGAAACTGTAAGCAATGATTTTCCCTTTAGTGGAATGATTTTTTCCCTGTTGTGGGGAGGTGAGGATTAAGAGGAATGGGGGAAAGATAGAGATATGAGTGAAGTCCAGTAGATCAGGAGCAAGGATGTGGGGTACATGATGATCACACAAGTTTTGGGAAACTGTAGGACAGAAGAGGGAAAAAATGGAAGAGGAAACAGAGGAGTATTGAAGTGAACTAGGCAGAGAAAAGACAATATTTATTCACATGGATGCATCATAAAATCAGTAAGATAGTTGATAAAAGAGTTAGAAGACAAGAAGATGAGAGCATAAAGGAAAGTAATAAATCTAAGTCATTTCAAAAAGAAAAAAGAGAAAGAGAAAAGAGAGACTAAAAACAGAAAACAAACAGAAATAACCCTAAAAAGTAAAACCAGACCAAATTAAACTAATTTTTTTTTAAAAAAAGACTTCAACCAACAGAAGAAGGAAAACCAATCAAACACAGAACAATAAATGGAGTAAAACTCCTCTGATGCGTGTTCTGTGGTGGGTCCAAGTCTGACCTCAGAAAAGTGTATTCCAGCCAGTATTGCAGTGGGATTTATCTTAAGTATAAGGCTAATCTTTACCTCTAGATGTGGGCGCTGGGTTTGGCATTCTGTTGCTGAGGTTCTCTGCAGCAATTTGATATGTAGATATTTTTTAAAAAGGAAAGAAAGGCGGCCCCACCTTCCCCCTCCTATTCCACCGGCCTGTGTAACAAAGCCCTATTCTAGCCTATCTTACTTACAAACTGCTAGTGTGTGGGTCCACGCCTAGTTCTTTGCGGAGCCCCACTTGGGACAGTCCATCCAAGTGTGTCCTGCTGCTGCTATCACCACTGCAGGTGCCTCATAGGCTCACCAGGTATCCCTGTCTGGGGCTAAAATACCATAAAAAATACTGACATTACCTAAGTATAGATGGCCTTTGAAAAAGTTAATTGTTATTTGAAAACTTAGACTAAAAAGTTGCAAAATTTTAATTTTTTTGGTACTGGGAATAGAACGCTGCTCCTTGAGCATTCCAGGCTGGTGCTGTGCCACTGAGCTATACCCTCAGCCTCCTGTTTCTTCTAATATAGTTAAGTTGATGGTGTTTCCATACTCAAAACTGGGTTTATTTCCATATTCATGAAGGATGGTGAATAATTGTTGAGAAAAATAATTATTGAGAAAATTCTCCAATCCACAAATTTGACTGCAATTTTCTTACTACTACTGTACCTTATCTCATTTCACCAGTATATACCAATTGATATCTTAAAGTGTATACTTTCATGAGAAACTTAGCAGAATTGTATTAAGCAAGGAAAAAAGTGAAAACTTAGTTAACCAAAAATTTGTTCAACTAAAAATGTAATGCCTCTTTTAGCTTTGCAATTTCAGGAACCTGTGTTTGTGAACAGAACCTTCTCTCCCAAATGTTCTCAGGCCACATAACTCAGTGGAAGTAGTTGAAAGGAGACACACTGTTTTTATGTTGTAATGGCAAATATTACCAAGGCAGTTCAAATCCTCTGCAAAACATAATTTGCTCAGTAAACCTTATCTGGCATAGTCACTGTTATGAAATGAAGGTGGTTTGATGCCCATGAAATCAAAACATGGCAGGTGATTGTATACTCATGATGCATACTGGTGCCTATCAAAACATTCACTCCATTGTATTATTTCCCATTTTAAGGGTTTATGTCTTCCTGATGTACTATGCTTCATCATGGGGTTCAGCACGACATGTATAGGTGCCATTTGCCTCAATATGACTGTATATGTAGATCATACTGCCAATCATAAGTATCATTAAATGATATCTTATCATTTCATTCATTTAACATCTCACTTACACTTATATTAGCAGAAGCAAGAATCAAGGAAGCCTGTAAAAAGAGTAAAAATTATGCCAAGGTGCTAGTACTAAATATTAGGAATGAAAAAATGGTTATGATTGCATCCAGTGAGAGAAATCAACTTTGTTTTAATTGCCAAAACTTTGCACTAAGTTTAAATGTGGAGGATGGTTGGACTATTTTGGAAGGTCTGTATATATTTGTCAAAATGCTACATGGCTCCCCTTTTCCAGTGGGTTCTCTCCCAGCCTTCTGGCTCGAAGGCAGGATAAGCTTGGTGGAAGAGGACAGCTGCTTATCTCATGGCAGCCTGGAAGCAGAGAGATGAGGGGAAACAAGAATATGTGCTTTTAGGTCACACCTCAGTAACCCGGATTTACCAAGCCACAGCTCCTAACAGCACATTCAGATGCTGAACTCAGCAATGACTGAACTCATCAATGGATGAATGCACCAATGGAAGAACCCATCAGTGGATGAGCCCATGAGTGGATGAACCCATCAATGGCTGAATATATCAATGGGTGAACCCACTAAACTGTCCAGCTCTACATTCTGGCCATCTTCCACATGAAAGGAGATGAGGGAGCATGTTAGATCTACAGAATGGCAATCAGGCAGAATGTCAAATGTGAGAAAATTTAAGGAGTATCATAACTGATTATGAAAATTGAATCAATGATAATCTTGAAAAATTGCTTACATGTTCAACTGATAAAAAGGGTCATTCACAAGCCATGTATACTATTGTGAGGACCAGGGAATGTTCAGATTAGTAGAAAGTACTGTAACAAACATAGTGGGTATGTTCAGTTGCTGTACATACTGATAACTGCGAAGTGTATACTCAGGAAAACAGACATAGACATGCAAAATTGATCAAACAAATAATCATCAACTATTCCTTACAATAAAATGACCTAAGTCAGTAGTACAACTATGTTAGATATGCTGCATATACATACATACTTACACACCTACACTGATAATTATCCCTTCCTTCCTTTTTCGTTTTTTTATGTAATTTTTTTAAAGTGTCAAAGAAAAAGAACTACATCAATAAAAAAGAGAGGAAAGCATTAACAAAGAGACACAAAGTAGGACAATAACAGTATAATCAAAATTGAATTATAGACAAAGCAACAGGAAACCAACAATAGTTGTTGCATTGCATATTGATAACTTCAAAGTGTATGCTCAGGAAAACATATATAGACATACAAGATTGATGAAACAACCAGTCATCAACTATTCCTTACCATGAAGTGACATAAGACAATAGTAGAACCATGTTAGCCATCCTGCACATGTGTAAATACATACATACATACACACATTTTTGCCTCTTCCTTTTCTCCTTTCCCTCATCAAATCTGTTCTTTACTTTTGAACAGATTTCCTTCATGTCTCTTAGTTTATACTCCCACCCTTAGGTTCTTACACCAGTGACATGATACGTTGCTCGCATATGTATCTCTGATTTCTTTCACTTATGAATATGGTGTCTAATTGTGACCATCTGCCTATAAAGGCCCCAAATCTGTCCCTCTTTATAGCTGAGTAATATTCCATTATATAAAAATGCCACAGTTTTTTAATCCAGTCCTGTGTGGATGGACATTTGGCTTGCTTCCACAATTTAGCTATTACAAATTGCACTGCTATAAACATGGGTGCACATATATCACAGTGATATGATGTTTTCAGATCTTCTGGGAAAATGGCCAGAAGGGAAATAGCTGGTTTGAATGGAACCTCTAGACCTAGTTTGTTGAGAAATCTCCACACTGCTCTCTCCACAGTGGTAGCCCCAGTCTGCAATCGACCAGCAGTGCAGTAGAGTCCCTATTTCTCCACAGCCTCGCCAGCATTTGTTATTGGATGATTTTTTAATACTGGCCAATCTTACTGGGTTGAGATGAAATCTCAATTTTGCTTTTATTTGCATTTCCTAATGACTAAAAATGTGCAACATTTTCTTGTGTATTTATTTGCCATTTGTATTTCTTTATCTGAGAAGTGTGTATTCATCTCAGATGCCCATTTCTGGATTGGGTCTTGAATTTGGACAGGTATACGTTTTTTAATTCTTTGTATGTTTAGATAGAAGACCTTTGTCTGAGGGACAGCCAGCTAGGATATTTTCCCAATTTGTGGGTTTTCTTTTTACTTTGCTGGTGACTTCTTTAGATGTGCAAAAACTTTTCAGTAGGATGAGGTCCCAGTTATTGATTTTTTGAATTGTTTCCCTTGCAGTTTCATTTTTGTTCATGAAATCTCTGCCTACTCCTGTCTTCAAGATTTTTACCTACTTTCTCTTCCAATAGATTGAGAGTTTCTGTTTTAATGTTGAGGTCTGTGATCCATTTTGACCTGAGTTTGGTGCATGGTGATAGACTTGGGTCTATTTTCAGTTTTCAGCAAGAAGCAAGCCAGTTGTTCCAGCACCATTTATTAAACAGGCCATCTTTTTTCCAGTGAGTTTGGTTGGCCCCTTTGTGAAATATTAGGTGGCTGAATGTGTTTTTCATTATGGTTGCATCTTCCAGTCTGTTCCATTGATCCTCAGGTCTGTGTTTTAGCACTACCAGGTTTATTTTATTACAGTAACTTCGTAGTATAATTTCAGGTCAGGGATTGTGATTCCACCTGACGTGTCCTTATTGCCCAGGATTGCTTTTCCTATTCTGGGTCTCTTCTGGTTCCAGATGAATTTAAGGCATATTTTCTCTAGATCTGTAAGGTATGCTAATGGTAGTTTAATGAGAATTGCATTGAATGTGTACAACAGTTTTGGTAGTATGGCCATTTTCACAATGTTGGCTCTTCTTAACCATGAGCAGGGGATGTTTTTCCATTTCTTGAAATCGTCTTCGATCTCTTTTTTTAGAGTACTGTAGTTTTCACTGAAAAAATCTTTCACATTCCTTATTAGATTGATTCCTAAATATATCAATTTCTTGGATGCTATTGTAAAAGGTATGGTTTCCTCAATTTCTCTCTCAGTCTGTTTGTTGTTAGTGTATAGGAATGCTATTGATTTTTGGGTGTTGAGTTTGTATCCAGCTACTCTGCTGATTTTGTCTATTAATTCCAGGAGTTTTCTTGTGGAGTTTTTGGGGTCCTCCATGTATAGTATCATGTCATCTGCAAACAGTTATAGTTTGACTTCTTCCTTTCCTATCCTTATTCCTTTTATTTCTCTCTCTTGTCTGATTGCTCTGGCTAGTGCTTCCAGAACTATGTTGAATAGGAGTGGTGACA
>PVLD010006761.1:0-97616 GCA_004027595.1 Dinomys branickii
GCAGAAATGAAGATAACTTTATATTATACAGCATCCAGTGCAAATTCCCTACTGTCTTATCTATAATTTGGTATTTCCTTTAATGTTTTTGTGTTAACTAATGTGAAGATAACTATGTAATACAACATCCAGTTCTAATTCCCTACTATATTCTGTATAACTTTGTATTTTCTGTATTGTTTATGGCTTTTCTGGTTCACATGTCTCCATTCTTTTGTCTTTAAAATAAAATTGAAAAAAAAATCATAAATATATTGGTAGTAAATCAATTAAATGATGAAATATGGGAATGTTTTATATACATTGTGTCAGTTACATCTGACTACAACTTTGGAGTTTGCTACTGCCCATTTAACAAAGAAATTAGAGTTCAATTAGATTATGTAATTTACCCAAACCACAAAGTCTAAGAACTTAATTCAAAAACCAGCTCTAGACTAGTGATATAGCTCAGCAGCACAGTCCCTGCCACAGACACACACACAGGCACACACACACACACACACACACACACGCACACAGCACTTCTATCAGATGCTAAAGTCACACAGTATTGCTGCAGCAAAGCTCCCCATTAAAGTCACACACACACACACACACACACACACACACACACACACACAATTTCTATCAAATGCTAAAGTCACACAGTGTTTCTGCAGCAAAGCTCCCCATTAGAGTCACCGTTTACCAGCCCACTGTCAGCTGTGCTTTGTGATTATTTCTAATGCTTCCAGCAACTCCCTACAGTTATGATCCCCATTTTCACAGATGAGGGAACTGAGGCTCAAGCACTGAAATGGATTTTGCACAAAAGGTTAAGCTTGTATGTTTTTCTCATTCACCTCAAGATTATCTATTAATTCCTAAATTTCTACTCCCTTTACCACCTCCTACAACATACTATCCTATAAGCCTTCAGTGTATCTGGTACATCCAGTACGGTTCCTTTTAGAAAGACACTGTTATTAAGCCAGGTATTCATTTAAATTTCTAAACACTGTACTCAGGTTATAAACCTGTTTCATTCAAATAATGCAGAAATAATTTCAGGAAAACCAGCCAGAGACAATAGATGTGCTATCACAACTGTCCCAGGCAGCTGGAACCAGGGCTCAGATTTCTTCAACTGCATACTATAACCTATAATTAAAAAATAAGTAAATATTTGCAAATAATTGAAAAGTATAACACATAGCTTATAATGTTATATAAAATATGTCAATTCATCCTAAGCATACAGAACAATTTTAAATCATCCAATACTAAATGATGGTTACAATACATCTAACAAATTTTACCTCAGAATTTAAAAGGACATCATAATGTGTCAAATGCCTTTTTAAAATTAAAATCAAAATTCAAAGCTCCTCAATAGGCATTCATGCATACCTTTCAAGTGTCATAAAAAGTTGTTCAACTTGTATAAGCAGAAAGAAAAATATTATGAAGCTTTTAAGACTTTCAGATTCTGATCAGACAGTAGACAATGTGGATTGGCATTCAGCATCCATTCCTATCTCCTATTCTTCTCCTTTATATCAGAGGCTGGAAAACAATATTTACAGGAGGATCTCTTGCTAAATGAATTATGAACTTGATTTATTTCTTCTTTTTTTATCTGTGTGTATTTTATTTCTTTTGCTTGCTGTATTGTAGGAACAACAATCTACAACGTTGAACAGGAAAGACAATGATCATGCCTCCCTTGTTCTTAATGGAAGGTGAAAGTACTTATTTGTTTGTTTTTTGGGGTTTTTTTTTGGTGTTTTGAGACAGGGTCTTGCTTTGTAGTTCAGGCTGGCCTTGAACTCACTATGTAGTCCAAGCTGGCCTCAAACTCAGGAAAACAATGGAAACCATGAATGCCCAACACAGAAAAGAAATAGAATCTATGAAGCAGATACAAACAGAAATGCAGGAGATTAAAAACTCCACAGAAAGAATATACAATAGACTGAATGAAGGCAAGGATAGAATATCAATCTAGAAGACAGAATTGTGACTGGTGACCAGGAAAAGAAAGATACCTTAAAGTAGCAAGAGACCACAAAAATTCAATCCAACAGCTGTAAGATAAAGAAATGAAGAACAACATCAGATTGATTGGAGTCAGTGAGAAAGCTGGAGACAGCACAAAGCCATTAAAAAATCTCTCCACAGAAGTAACAGCAGAAAACTTCCAAAACACGGATGAAGAATTTGACATACAAATTAACAAAGCATACAGAACCCCCAACTGCCATGACCAAAATAACTCTACAGCAAGGCATATTCCAGAAACTCACCACAAGGACAAAATACTAAAAGCAGTTAGAGTCAAGAAACAATCTCCTATAAAGGAAAGCCCATCAGAATCACAGCAGACTTCTCAACACAAACCTTCAAATCAAGGACCGCTTAGAGTGAGATATTTTAAACCAAAAAAAAACCCAGTATTCAACTCAGATTGATATAATCTGTACAACTATCCCTTGAAATCAATGGAGAAATAAGATACCTCTATGACAAAGAACTCAAGAAATTCATGACCACCAAAGCAGCTCTTCAGAATGCTCTGAAGGATATATTAGGAAACAAAGAACACAAACACAAGAACACCAATAGAAAGAAGCTATCAGATAGGGCAAGCACCTAAACGGTAAAAAAAGGAATCAACAACAGGAAAATAACATAAAAAAGATAACCCAATACATACAGTTATAGCTATCGATGTAAATGGTCTCAATTTACCATTCAAAAAGAACAGATTGGCAGAATAGATCAAGAAACACGATCTAACAATTATGCTGCATTCAAGAAACACACTTAACCCTAAAAGAAATTCAAGACTAACCGTCAAAGGTTGGAAAACAATGCTCCATGCCTCAGGTACCCAGGAAAAAGCAGGAGTAGCTATTCTATTTGCAACCAATATAAACTTTAAGCCAAAACTGATCAAAAGAAACAAAGGAGGTCACTACACACTTGTTAAGGGAAAACTCCAAGAAGAAGAGATAATCATAAATATATATGCACCAAATATTAGTACACCCAACTATACAAAACAACATGACACGAAAAACCAAATAAGCACTGGGGCCAGGGATACAGCTCAGCAGCACAGTGCCTGCCTGGTAAGTACAAGGTTCCGAGTTTGATTTCTAGTACAAAAAAAATAAAATAAGCAGTAATACAATAGTACATACCTCATTATCACAAATAATAGATCAATTAGACCAAAAAATCAACAAAGAAATACCACAATTAAACCAAGGCTGTGAACAAATGGACTTCATAGATGTCCAGAGTGTTCCACCCCAAAATATCAGAATATATTCTTCTCAGCTGCACATGGGATGTTCCCCAAAACAGACCACACATTAGCCCATAAAACATGCTTAAGTAAATGGAGAGGAGCTGTAGTAATCCCATGCATAGTATCTGACCACAGGGCAATGAAACTGGAAATCAACAGTAAAAGAAATCACAAAAACTACATATACGTGTGGACATTAAATAACACACTTCTGAACAACCAATGGATCACAGAGGAAATTGAAAATGACATTAAACAGTATCTACAATTAAATGATAACACCGATACAACATACTGGAATGTAAGGGACATAATGAAAGAAGTCCTATGAGAGAAATTCATGGTGACTAACTCTCACATCAGGAAAACAGAACAAGCTCAGACAATCTGATGTTGAACCTCAAACTTCTAGAAAAGAAGAACAAATCAAACCCAAAGCTCATATAAGGGAGGAAATTGTAAAGGTAAGAGCGTAAGTTAATGCAATGGAGACTTAGAAAACAATATAAAGAATGAATGAACCAAAAAGTTGGTTCTTTGAAAGAGTAAATAAAATTGATAGGCCCTTAGCCGAGCTCATCACAAGGAGGCAAGAAAAACACAAATGCGAGTAATTGAGAACGAAAGGGGAATCAGTGCCCTACGGGAAACCAGACGATCATTGATACCTACTTCGAGAACTTGTACTCTAATAAGATGGAAAATTCAGGAGCAATGGACAGATTCCTAGACACAGTTGAATTGTTAAAACTGAATCAAGAAGATATAAAAATTCTGAATAATCTGATGTCAGCCAATGAAATTGTAAATGTAATTAAAAACTTACAAACAAAGAAAAGCCCAGGTCCTGACAGATTCACTATTGAATTCTACAAGAAATTTACAAAAAAAAGTCATGCCATTAATGCTGAAACTCTTTAAAGAAAATGAAAGAGAAGCAACTAATTCAAAACAAAATTCCTGGAAGCAAGTATTACCATGATTCCAAAACCAGACAAGAGCCCAACCAAAAAAGAAAACAAGAGGCCAATCTCCCTAATCAACACTGACACAAAAGTCCTTAACAAGATACTGGCAAACAGAATGCAACAAATCATCAAAAAGATTATACACCACGAATAAGTAGGATTTGTCCCACAGACACAGCAATAGTTTAACATACACAAATCAATAAATGGAATACACCATATTAACAGAACCAAAGGCAAAAATGATGATCATTTCAACAGATGCAGAAAAAGCACTTGACAGTGTCTAACACCCATTCATGATAAATACCCTACAGAAAAGTGGCATATGTGGTCTTTACCTCAATCTGATAAAAGCCATCTATACCAAACCAACAGCCAACTTCGTGCTAAATGGTCTAACATTGAAAGCTTTCACTCTAAAATCAGGAACAAGACAAGGATGTACACTGTCACCACTCCTATTCAGTATAATTCTGGAAACATTAACCAGAGCAGTTAGACAAGAGAAAGAAAGAAAAAGGATAGGAAAGAAAGAATTTAAATTATCATTACTTACAGATGACATGATACTCCACAGAGAAGATCCCAAAAACTCTACCAAAAGACTTCTAGATTTAATATCCAAATTCAGTCACCTAGCTGGATACAAAGTCAACATTCACATATCAACAGCATTCCTGTACACAAGCAACAAACTCACTGAGAGAGAAATTAAGGGAACAACACCCTTTATATCCAATAAAATGAAGTATTTATAAATCAACTAACAAAGTAAAAGATCTATACACTGAAAATTACAGTACTCTGAAAAAGGATATCAAAGAGGACATCAGAAAATGGAAAGATATCCTTTGCTCATGGATGGGAAGAACCAAGAGAGTGAAAATGGCCACACTCCTAAAATTTTTATACAGATTAAATGCAATCCCAATTAAAAGACCATTAACATACCTTACAGAACTAGAGAAAACATTCCTAAAATTCATTTAAAATCAGAAGAGATTCGATCCCCAGTACCGCAAAAAAATAAATAAATAAAATTAAATTAAATTAAATTAAATCAGAAGAGACCTAGAAAAGCAAATCAATTCTGGGCAACAAACGCAAGGCAAGGGGCATCATAATCCCTGACTTGAAATTATACTACAAAGCTTCTGTAATAAATCAGCATGGTACAGGCAAAAAAAAAAAAAAAAAAAAAAAAAAAAAAAAAAAAAAAAAAAAAAAAAAAAAAAAAAAAAAAAAAAAAAAAAAAAAAAACAGATCTGAGGATCCAACAGAATAGAAGATCCAGACACAATTCCAAACATACTCAGTCATCTTATCTTTGACAAAGGAGCCCAATACCTTCACTAGAAGAACGATAGTCTTTTTAATAAATAGTGATGAAAATATTGGCTTTCCACATGTCGAGAACTAAAAGTATACCTATATCTATCACCATACACTAAACTAAAGTCAAAATGGATGAATGATATAAATATTAAAACACTAAATTGACTGGAAGAGAAATTAGGCAGAAATCTTGAAGACATAGGTGTAGGCAGAGACTTCATAAACAAAACCCAGATCACATGGGAAATATTACAAAAAATCAGTTAAGTGGGATCTCACCTTATTAAAAAGCTTTTGCACAACAGAAGTCACCAACATGGTGAAAAGGTAACCTACAGAATGGGAAAAAAACTATAGCCAGTTGTCCCTCAAAAGACTTATATCTAAAAATATAAAGAGCTGAAAAAATTAGGCCCCCTTAATTCAAACACCCAGTCCAAAAATGGGCTGAGATGAATACACACTTCTCACATGAAGAAATACAAATGGCAAATAAACACAGGAAAAACTGTTCAAAATCACTGGTTATTCAAGAAATGCAAATTAAAACAGAGATTCCACCTCACTCCAGAAAGAATGGCTACCATCAAAAAAATCAACCAATAACAAGTGCTGGAGGAGCTATGGGGAAAACGAACCCTTCTCCACTGTTGATGGGAGTGTAGATTGGTGAAACCACTGGGGAAATTGGTGTGGGGATTCCTCAGTAAACTAGCATTAGCGGTCCATTAGCTATTCCCCACAACAGCTATTCCCCTTCTGGGTATCTTGCCAGAAATTAGAAACATCATACTATAGTGATATATGTGCACCTATGTTCACAGCAGCACAATTTATACTAGCTAGATTTTGGAAATAACCCAAATGCCTATCAACCATGGAATGGATGAAAAAAGTGGTCTTTTTATATAATGAAGTACTACTCTGCTATAAAGACAGATAAACTTTAGACTTTTATAGGTAAATAGGTAGAACTCAAAACCATACTCATAAGTGAAATAAGTCAGGCCCCCATGTGTCAACATCACAGTATCTCACTAGTGTGAGACACTGAATGAGTAAATAAGATCCAAAATATACAAGAGATATTATAAATTGAGAAGAAACTGTTCAAAAAAACAGAGAAACCGTGATGGGGGAAAGGGGAAAGGAAGGAAGGGAAAAGGAAAAAGTACACGTATACAAGATAGTTAAGACAGTTATACTGCTAGTTTCTCTTAGTTCACTGAAAAAAAAGGTTTGTGCTAGTAGTGTTTGGACAATATATTATGCCTTTATCTTGTACTCTGAGTAACTCCTTTGAAGATAACTGCAATGTATTAATCATTTTTATTCTCCTGTTATCTTATTTTGAAATTGTTTTATTTTTTCTCTTTAAAATAAAATAAAAAAATTCTTTTTTCTTTTGTCAGTGCCAGTACTGTCAATTATACTGATTTTCAGGTACTGAACCAACCCTGCACTACCAAACTAAATGGCATTTGGGTAAGATGCATTATCCATTTCATATTACTGAAGTAGGAGTCTAAGAACGTTTTCCTTCATCACAGGGAGTTTGGCAACCAGCAAGACAGCCTTAGAGCAGCTACCCTCACTGTCCCCCTCTGGTCCACTGTGTTAACATAACTAACTGGTAACAAGAATAGCCTGAGAAAATAATGATCTTTCTTTTTCAGATCTGCAGAACTGAAAAATACCTGTGACTAGGCAGTGAGGATCAGATGTGAATTATACAGCCTATCTACCGTGGGGGAAGACACAAACCAGTCTGGAAATGCCTATCAGCTCCATGAAAAAAAAAAAAAAAAACCCCATCGGAAATCAGCTTCCAGACAAGACAGGCTTTGTAATAAGTTTTCTATCTTCTCATCTATAAGACTTTTGGGACAAAGTTGCCTTCTTTGTCTCAACACCTTATGTTTTAACTTACCTGGCCTGGGGTGGGGCAAGCAGCAGGACTTGGTCCTTCTGACACAGGTGAGCAGGAGCCCTCATGGCTGGCTCGCCAGGACTCGTCTGCAGCTGAGGGCACCCTCTCTGACCCAGGCCCTCCTCCTCAGGCATGGCAGGGGCTGCCCAAGCGCACAGCTGGCACAAACCATCGAGATGGAGCTGAACGCACAAGCTCTCACACTCAGCACGCTGCTCCCACGTGGAGCCAGGGACTGCTTCCCTGCCATCTGGGCACCATCACTGGGATGATTCAAAGCACCATTTGGGCTTCTGTTTGAAATGTAGCAGTTGGAACTGTTGGACTTTAACTCAGATCTGTACATGTGCTACCTTTTGTGTGTGCTGGCATGCATAAAGTAGAGATGGGAAGTTTAAAGTCGGTCCAAACTGATGGTGCAAAGAAGAAAAACAAAAGCTGTCTTCCTCAGGGCCAGGTGTTGATGGGATAACGTGAGTGCAGCCCAAATGTGAGCTCAAGCCAGGTGAGCTTCAGTCACTGAGCAACTATTCAGGCTGCACACCTGCAGGTATGAAGGCTGTGCCGAATGCCAATGTATAAGTCCCCCTTTGGAGACCCTCACCACCAGGGGTGTATCTGTGGCAAGCAATGCCTCTGCGTGGCCCAGAACATGACGGCTGTGAGGCTAAGACCACAGCCAGTCCACCAGGTGGCACGCGCTAGGCTAGAGGGGCAGTCACGGTGGCGACCGCCAAGCTTATAGGCACAGAGATGGCCACAGAGGACAACTTCAACTCAGAGGAGCAGAATACCTGGCACTTGCAATGACTAAGATGGTAGGAGGCAGTAGCAGTGCTGCAGAGTCAGTGGCAAGGGGTGTTTATGGTATGGAACACAAGCACCAGGCCTGGGGACTGTGTTCTCAGTGTTTCTGAGAACTCACCCATCTCCCATTATATTGCCAACAGTGACACACACCCACTGGGCTGACAGTAGAAAACCGAAGCGGAGCATGAGGGCCATGTTTGTTAGTAACTGGGAGTCTGTGCGTAATTAACTGAGCCCCAGGATGCTTTTGTTCACCACTGGCAGTAAGGCCATCAGCAAGAGGGCCTGGGGGCGGCTCCCTCTCCTTCCTGTTTGTTCTTGCGCCAGGAATACCTAATAAGGCAATAATGACCTTTGTCTCTGAGACTCCGGAACTGAAAACATCTCATGCCTAGGAAGAAGGATCTGATGTGAATCACCCGGCCTGTAGGAAAATGCCCACAGATTCAAAAATACCATCAACTGCCTACGAAAGCACTCTACATCACCTCACAGAAGAGACAGGCTTTATGGCAAGAGCCACTATCCTCTCCTCTAGCCAGGCTTGAAAGAACACCCTCCCCTTCCACGTTTCTCTACCTGTCCTATCAAGAAGAGCAGACTAAACCCAGTAACATGACCTGTTTTTAACTTACTAGTAACTTATTTAAATAATGTTTTTTTTGTATCAGGGTAATATTGGCCCTCTAAAACAAGCTCATATTCCCTCCCTTCTGTTTTCTGGAGAATTTGCGTACAACTAGTATTATAGGTGGATAGAATTACGCTCTCACGTCATATACAGTCAGTGCCTTCTTTGTGGAAGGATTTTAACTGCCAATTCAACATCTTCATAAAGCCTTACTCAGGCTACCAATTTCTTCTTGAGAGTAGTTTGGTGGCTAGTGTTTTTGATGGATTTTGTCCATTTATCTAAATTAGGAAATGTATGAATATTAAGTGATTCATAATACTCTGTCAATGTCCTTTCAGTCTGCAGGGTATGCAGTGATAGACTCGCCTTATTTTCTGGTAATAAAAATTTTTGCTTTTCTTTGTTCCTGGTGAGCATGTCTACAAGTTTATCACACTTTATCTCTTTAAAAAAGCTTTTTTCTACCTTTTTTGTTGTCATTTTCTATTTAAATCAATACTGTTGTTATTTCCTTCTTTTTGTCCTCAATTTACTTTGCTCTTTAGTTTCTGATTTTTCTCCAGTATGAGGCGATAGGTTTTCTGCCCAAGACCGCCCCAGTCCTCATGGCGACATTCCAATGCTGAGTTATAACGGTGCCTCGCTCCTTCTTCCCAGAGACCCCTGTAGTTTCTTCTTCCCAGCTGCCTTTACCAAAGCCCACGCAGGCCAACAATGATCCAATCCCCCTTCAGCACGTTATGCTGAGCAGCCTACGTCAGCTGCCCTGTGCCCCCTCCCCTCAAAGTGCATATAAGCTCCAACCCTGTCCTTTGTCCTCAGAGAGCCAGCACAGCTGTTCTGGTGCGGACTCCCTCCAGGCCCGCATTAAACTTTTATCTCTTGCTGTTTATCTCTCCCTCTTCCTCTGCATCGTGTTACATTGAGTACCTAATTTTACCTCAATCACTAGGAATTGAACCCAGGGCCTTGGACACGCTAGGCAAGCACTACTCCACTGAATTATGTCACCAGTCAGCTCAGTTTCTGAACTCTTTAGGAGCAAGTTTAGAACGACTGCTTCAAAAATTTTGTTTTCAAATATAAGCTAAATTTCACACTATTAAATCTCCCCTTAAGTAGTGCGGTGGTTCCCAAAGACAAATTGATATGCTGTTCTAATTCTCATTCAATTCAAAACAGTTTCTGATTTCCTTTAAAATTTATTCTTTGACACATGGGTTTTCAGAATATGATCACTGATTTTTAAGTATTTGGGGATTTTCCAGATATTTGATATTGACTTCCAGCTTAATTCCATTGTGGTCAAAGACTATAAATACACAAGGGAAAGTATGCGAATCAAATTCGATTTTCCCACGGTAAGTACAATGACACGCAAGGCCAAGCGAGACAAGACTGAGAGAACGTCCTTCGGCCTCAGGGACAGTATTCCCACTACCTCGTGTTTTCTCAACACCATCCCTAAAGCCCAAAGGGTTGTGCCTCTCTCCCTACTCTTTAAATAAAAAGGAAGATTCCACACCTACCACCTCATTTGACTGTTCACAGCTCTCTAGAACAAGACAGACAGGCCGTGCTATTTTGCACACGAGGGAAAGTGGAGCTCGAAGGAAGGCCTTCCCTACTAGTCTGCTGGTCTCATTCCTTATCAGTCATCCCCTCAAAGATAACCCAATACCGGTCACTGAATCCATCAATAATTCAAAGAATTCATTGTAGCCACAGCTGGAATTATCACTAAGTTCAGAGTAAATTACAGTAAAACTGACAGGCTTTAAAGTTTTTCAAATCTTCACTTATAACCATTCATTACTAGCAAGATTCTGGGTTTTTCAGTTTGGTTTGGTTTAAGACAGCATGTTGCTGTATTATATAGTCTAGGCTAGCCTCAAACTCACTATGATCCTCCTGTTTCAGCCTCCTGAGTAGCGTATACCGTCACACCCAGGTAGAGATCTCAGCTCAGAAAGTCAAATTAGACAGTCATATGTATTTTTCAGACACACAAAAAATTTAATATGAAATGAATATATCAAGTCACATTTTTTCTTTCAAAGTCCTGAAGTGATTAGAATTAACAGCTCTAAGTACCATCTGATGCTCCTAGATACACTAACACTGAATATTACATATTAAAATATGCTAGCCTATTTCCAGTTAAATTTCTAGACTATAATGTTATAGAAATTAAATGACTATAAGGGTGAAAGGCAGGCAGTCTTACCGTGTAATTGTTGACTTACTCGTTGCAGAGATTTCCCTCAGGCAGCATCACCACTTTGGCTTAGACATCAGTAGGAACAGCAACGAAAATTAAAACTAAAAAGAAAAAATAAAAACAAAATTAAATACCAGTAGTCAAAATGGTTTCAAGTCTACAACAAAGTCTTAAATTCAAATTTCACATTTCAACAATTTCACCAAGGGAGCTCTAATCCTAGAACTAGTTCTTTGCTAATTAGTTTAAGCAAGAAGTTAATATGGTATGTGAATTCCTGTGTAATTCCAACTCCCTCTCCTGGAATAAAATCTGAAATGAAGAACTCATAGTTAATAACAGCTGAAGGGCACAAAACGAGTCAAGTGTATTAGAGGTATACCCCATCGAACTGCTCAAGTCACATATTGAACAACATGCGCATTTTAAGCTTTGTTACTATTTATAGAATGAGTTAAATACTATTCATTCATATACAGATTATACATGATGAGGGCCTTTGTATTAATTTTTCTAATAATGTTTAAATTTAATAAAAATCTTAGTGATCATGTTATGCATAAATATTTAATGGCACACGGGGGAAAAACAGTAATAAAGATTTTACACCTGCTGAACAGACCTACGAACACCCTATTAAGTGTCTCTAGAACACTGGATACTAGCCTCCAGGCCACAGAGCAATCCAACAAATAGTGATTGCAATGCACTAGAACCCTGCTAGAACTCAGGTACTGAAAAGTAGTTTCTCACAGTTATGATTTATTGGGGAAGATTATATGCAAGAGAAATTACTGAATAGGTGCTCATTCATTCAGTAGACCTTTACCACATGCACGTTGTGTAAGTAGCCCCCCTTCAAACACTAAATACACAAAACTGATTAAGAAGATAATTTCTTATTTCTGTGACAGATACTTGTAATTTTAATACAAAAGGGGAGATGCAAGAACAAAGTAGCTCCAAAGTGGGCTGGACTACACCCAATAGATTCAGAGAAACCAAGCGTAAGAGAAAAAGAGGCTTGGGAAAGGCAATTTCCATATGGGAGAAAAGCAACTCTGGTCTACCAAGAGGCATTCCCTCAACACGCATAACTTAAATATGGCTCGGGAGATTTTGAGGACAGTAAGACAGTAAGACTGTCAGGATTCTTCTAAGAACATGGGGGGAACACCCCAGAACCACTCAGTGCTCCTCTCTTCACACATGTCCTGTCCTGCTTACTGAAAATCCAAAGCAGCCCGCAGCTTTCCTCCTCTTGCTGGGGAAGAGCTGTGCAGCACGCTCTTGATTCTGTGCAGAGGAGAAAAGGGAGCCTTTTCTAAGTAATCAGCACACACCACCTTATTTAAAAGGGCCCTTAGTTTTAGGCTGCCCGGACCTCGTTTTACCTCTACCGAGATGCTGACTGGGTGGTTCTGAGTAGAAACACCACGATCTGCTCCTCGGGGACAGGTGTACCGGCTACCTGGAGCTGCACCTGTGTGCAGGGATGAGTAAGGTCCCCGACATCCTGGGTGTTTTCTGGACAGCGCTTCTGCTGAGGAATTTCCCCATCTCTGTGAGAGGCTGCAGAATCACTGCTTTTGTTATTAGCTATTATTTGGCCAACACTTTAGTCAAGACCAATCACAGTGCTCTCACTTCACACACAGCTGATTTCCTCTTCAGAGGCAGAGAACATCTCCATCAAAAGTGAAGAATTTGGGGGTCCGGTGACTTGTCCAGGATCATACGACTAGGAACAGAAGTACTTGGGTGAATCCGTCAAACTATGGGATCACTGCCCTTATGAGCATTTGGCTGTCTCTGTCAGACTATGGGGTCACTGTCCTTACGAGTATTCAGCTGTCTCCATCAGACTACGGGGTCACTGCCCTTACCAGTATCACTATGGGATCACTGTCCTTATGAGTATTCGGCTGTCTCTGTCAGACTAGGGGGTCACTGTGCTTATGGGCATTAGGCTGTCTCCATCAGACTATGGGATCACTGTCCTTACGAGTATCACTACTCACTGCCCTTACGAGCATCACTATGGGATCACTGTCTCCTCTTGGACGTAAACACATGCTTTTTTATTCCCTACTGGGCTGCCAATGTTTCTAATGGAAATCAAGAACCATAAAGGTCTCAAAGAATTAACCTGCCTCATCTCACAGTGGATAGCACATCTTCAAGTCCTGTGAAGTTACAGGTCGAGGCTGTTAAGTGCGAAACACAGCACACCTACTGAGAGGTGCACTACTGCCAGCGCTATGGAGTCAGCCATCATTTGGGGTCTGTTCCTGTGCACGTTAAGCTCTGAGTAGTGATGACAGCGCCCCCTTGTGGCTGATCATCACGAGTCGCCTATAACCATCTTTGGGCTTGTGAAAGGCAATTTCCATATGGAGCAAAAGCAACTCTGGGTCTACCAAAAAGAGTTCCCGCAACATGCGTAACTTAAATTTATGAGGACACTCCTACCAGGAATGCCCATGTCTCTCTTGGTTCCAGGTACCCAAACTGTGTCTAGCCTTTAAAATGCAGCCTACTAGAGCCACATTCATCCACCTACACCCGTCTTCTCAATAAACACATTTTTATTACGCATCAGGCAGCATTTATGTGCCTACTCTGAAATGACCGAAGCCCCGCCTCGAACCATAAGCACCTCTCACCCTTCCAGAAGAAAAGGCCTATGTAAAAAGCAGGCTGTACACAGGGTGCAGGCAGAGCAGCGGGGGGAGGGGTGCTGCTGCTACGGGAGCAAGGTCACAGCGGGGAAGGCCGCGCAGAAGGCCGCGCAGAAGCAGAAGCTGCACGCGAGCCTTAATTTACGAGTCTGAACTAAGACACAAATCTGAGGCACAGATCTTGGCTGAGAAGTGGAAACGGATGCGGAGATGTCTCCCAGGTGTGGAATAAGGACTACGAGCTTCCTTCAGGGAAGTGAACGCCCCACAAAATACGACAGCATGGCAGCTTCCCGCCTCAAGGAACTAGGTGGGGGAAATGTAGCTAGTATCACCGAGGAATTACATTTTTCATTTTATTTCCTTTTAACTTGTGTTAATTTAAGTGGCAACACGTGTCTAGTGGCTACTACGCTGGACAGCACCATCCTAACGGTTCTGGCTTGAGTCACTGGACCTGAGGTCTCCCTGGCAATATCTGAAAGAACATTACAATGGAAAGCACAGGACATTCAAGTACCTACTGACTAGAAGAACGAAGACATCAGCGCAGAGAGCAATGAACTAGGCGACTAACAACACGCCACCAGCGCTTGTGCTACTTCCAGGTTTCAGTGCTCCTTCGAGGAAATACCAAGTCTAAACTAAAACGCTTAAATCAGTGAAAAAGGGGAAGAAATAGTACACAAAGAAATCACAGAAAGTCACAATTTAGGGAAAAATTACAGTTAAACCTGGATAAAAAACCACTTGGTTAATTTAGTCTTTTTCAAAAAATAAGATGGGGAAGACCAGACAGTTTTTATGACAATCAACACGAGTGTGTATAATTTCAAATACAGATCGTTCACCTCATAAGCAGTATGAATTACATTCAGCTTACACCTATTTGTGCACTGATGTGAAAGATGATTGAATTATTTATCTCCTGAGGTATCTAATTTTGTGCTATAGGGCATTTTACAAGGTCAGTCATAATAAAGTTTTCCCTAATGATAAGCCTGTTAATCTTACTTATCCGTGACATTTAAAGTCAATATGAAATAAAGAATTCTGTGATAGAAAAACATTTAACCTGAGAACAGGTTGTGGCTAAATGACTCGCTATTAATCTGCCAATGTTCTCCTAATCTGATTGTATTCGGATTTAGTTACTATTTTTGTCCTTACCATCTCTCTCAAGCCTCTCTCTCCCAGTTTTTAAGAAATCAGAATCTACCATCCACACAGCTCACACGCTCTGCTTCCAGGTCAGCTGTGTCCCCGCTGCATTTTCAAGCACCGCCTCCTCAACCAGGCTCCAACTCTACCTTCCCCCTTCCTTTCACCAGATCGTGCCATCAGAGCTCCTAACTCCTCACACACCGAATTCTAGTTACAAGACTGCGATCCTCTACTGAACGTACAGCCACTATTAGCTTCAAAGGACTTTTCTCCTACGAATGTTAAATGTGAAATTTCAGCAAGAAGCATAAGCCTAGCACAAATAACAGCGATCTGCTTCTTCCCCTCATCTCAGGTGATTATCAAGAGCTTCAGTTTCCCATTTCATTAACATCCCACATCTTTTACACAACAGCCAGTTATACAAAAGTGGCCTCACCACTCGATTCAATGTATGAGCAAACTTGTGTTATAGTCATAAGGCCAAAACAGTGTTAGGCAGTAAGGCACGGCCCTTGCTCCTACAAGCCTTTAGTAAACTGGTAGGGGCCAAATACAAATGACTCTATCACAAGTAAAGGAACTTGTGTAACTTCTATAAAAGTTAAAAATAAAAACAACAGCTGGGCATGGTGGCAGGTACCTGTAATCTCAGCTACTTCAGCGGCTAAAGCAGGTGGATCACAAATCTGAGCCCACTCTAAGCAACTGGGTGAGACCCCATCTCAAAAAGCCCCAAACAGCTGGGATGTAGCTCAGTGGTAGAGCGCCTGCCTACCATGTGCAAGGCCCACTGTTAGCTCACATCCACCATAAATCTATGTGTGTAACATTCTCAGCTAGGCGCATTTTCGTTTCATTAAAAAAACTGTATTAGCTTTCCCAGTTTTGAGTACATTATGCATTCAAAACTTATTCATCACAGACTTAAATATAAGGGTCATTTTCTTTCTCTTCCACTTAATAAATAATAACTGACTAATAAAACATTAAGTGATCAATGCCTTCTTTTATGGCTTTGCAGAGATTCAGGACTAGCCTATACCTTTGTACTAATGGTCCCAACCAGAGAATCTAATAGCACCAATTCATTTATTTACTGATGTTAAGCAATGCTGTGATTCTGAGCACAAAGAAAAAAATCATAGGATCTTTAAATTTGTTGTCATTTTGTCCTTTGACACTAGCCTCCTACCAGGCATTAGAACGTAACCACAAAGCTACATAAAGGAAGACACCCTACCACAACCTGGAGCGTTCTGGGTGTGGAGAGAGATGCGTGCAGAGTGCCAGGAAAGAAGACCAGCTCCAGCTGCAGTGAACAGGATCTAAGACTTACAGTAACATCAGGACTGATTTCTGTCTTTTGAGATGCACAGAGTATGCAAAGTTAATGTAAAGATAAATGTGCTATCAAGCAGCAGATAGCAGAGTGCTCCCGAAATACTTACTGTGTGCCGCCCATCTATTTCCACGAATCGCTGGGCCTGAGACTGCGACATCAGGCCTGAAGGCACTGAGCGGCGCACCCCCGCAGCCCCGCTCGGGGAGGGCTTCCCTTCACCACATGCTGCCCGCTTCCACTTACGTGAGCACTGCGACGAAGGCAGAGGGAGTTCGTGATTTGTGGCCCAGTCATTATCACTAACTGAAATAAGGCCTTCTTTGTTACTCAGTGAAAGGCTAACTTCAAACCAGTGCTTCCTGCCCTGCCTGCTGAAACCAGACTCTGCAGAACCCTGCAATTCTAACAGCTTCCCAGGATATCACAGTGTCCAGTGCTCTCTAGCTTCTCCCAGGAGATGCCTGCTCAGAACCACGGCAACCAGTGCACAGGCATGCAGGGAAGACCCACACCCCTTCAGGCACAAGGACCAGCCTTGTCCATGAGTGTTCCTGACACCGCCACCACACACGGCCCTGCATCCCTGGGGAGCAGTAATGCCAATTCATGGAACAGGATGCAGGGAACTTCCCTCTGGGGGACCAACTGCTTTTCAGGGTGGCCACCTCCATTTTTCAACAGCTTGTTTCATGCCTGGTAAGCCACACACTTGCATTCTCTATCCCTGTTCACCAGCCTGCTAGGCCTCAGGCCCCTTTCTGACTATTAAGGAAACTCAGGCAGTTAACAGCGAACCTTTTATAGCTTTCAACAATACAAACAGCCCACCGTGGCACATGTGCTGTAGCTGTAGGTTCACCGCCACTGCTCTATGGTCACTGCTACTGCAAAGTACTGCCCAGCTACCCTGGCAGCATCCATCACACAGATTGCCCCAATGCAACAAGCTCCTGGGCTAGACTCGGTCCAGAAGTAGGTTTCCCCACCTACGTACAGGGACACTTTAGGAACTCGTGCAAAACATGTTTCTCCCAACTACACAGACGACACGGGGACCACTGCATGAGCTAATGCACAGGAAGAGCTGGCCCCAGCATGTGACATGGCAATAAAGAGCACCAATTGCTGGTACTGCCCCACAGGTGCCACTCCAAGTGACCACGAGGGGCCACCTCACAAGACTGTAATCCCCAGAGTCGAGAAAGGGCCCTTGCACATCAATGTCATTCCCAGGGGTTTACTCAGAAAGGGTTCACAACAACTTCCCCACCAATGCGGGCCATGTCAAACACCTAGATTTCACAAGTTCAGGCTTACTTCTACTCTTACATTTGCCCATTTACTACAACAAAGAGAAATGCATTGCTGCAGATCAAATAATTTAGGGATCAAAAATGGTTAGAAATTCGTAGTAAATATAATTGGTTATCAAAAAATGGGTTATCCAATTATATCACCCTTCTGCTTAATGTTTCTATTAAACTTTATCTATCCTGCCCTGCCCTGCCCTGCCCTACCCTAACCTGCCCTGCCCTGCCCTGCCCTACCCTAACCTGCCCTGCCCTACTTACCCTATCCTATCCTACAAATTTATGGTAGACACATCTGGCTCTAGGTAGCCATCTGTGAGTCCAATATTTTAACCCCTTGCTGCCTTCTTCTTTTAAAAATTCCCAACATTTGGCATATAGACAATACTCAGAAAACATTCATCAAATAAGCAAACTTTCTCAAATGCCTAGATTAAAAAATACATCACAATGTGTCTTCCTGACCTTCAATCAAAGAAAGCCACATAAGCCTTATATTCCGTGACCTTGGCTGACTATCACTTTCAAATGCTGTGCAAGCAAAAAACATAAATATTTGAGGCAACAAAGCAATTGTTTCAAGGAAACAGTTAATGAACTTCTTTGAAATGAGCATAGAAAGATAAAGGAACTTGCTCATGATAAAGTAAGGCTTCCAGCTTAAGGGAAAACTGGTGAACAGAAGCAAAACAGCTGTCAACAGCATCCTGGGAAATCTGCAGTCATCACATACAAAGTGGACTGGTACCGGGGCATCAATGAGCAGTCTCCTTTAGCAGTGCTCAGAGCTCTGAGAACAGGACAGCAGAAAGGAGGAAGCAGGCAGGGCTCGGAGGATGGATGCAAAGTGGCAAGAACAAGCCTGGAGGAAAGGAAGGCAGGCTGAGGCCATGAGGCGAGCTTTTGTCCAGAATTGTGCAGACAAAATGGACACAACCCCCTGAATAGTTAGAAATCCCACAGTTCTGAAGTTTTTTTAAACTTCTGTTTTAAAAAGTGGGACACCGTGTCCTTGGCTCATCTTCAGGCATTTTTCTTGTTGCTCTTCATCCCCCAAAGACTACAAACCAGTGGCTATCAGAGAGGCCCTTGAAGGTAACAGTTTTAAACTTTGAAACAGATCCAACCCATATGAAAAGATTTCCTCGCCTAAACTACTTCATGTTTTCCTCTCCTTTAATTACTGAATCCTTTAACTGGAATTCATCCTTGCTTCAAAGAGATGCTAAAAATAGCCTGTTCTAGAATGTAGAACGAAACACATCATGTAATTTTGCTATTAAATAGAATCCTACTTTTTTCAAAGCTCAGTAACACACTCTTCAAATACTTTTCTATTGATCAAAAGTATAGAACACTTCAAAAACATATTAAACATTAATTTCCAATACTAACTATGTATTTATTAGTTTGAAAGAGAAATCTGAAGCACATACTAACCTTACTTAAAAACAATCTCCAGACGCATTCCTCTACTTTTAATCATGACTTTCATGAAACACCTTTGATTACAAGAGTGCCTGCCATCTCATTTACATATGATGAATGAATTAAAACAAAGCTGTTATTCAGCAGGCTCCCCATTGCAAATGGCATATTATTAATAACAACTTACATCTGCATCCATGGTGCCATTTACAAAAGGTTTTCACATAAATCATCTCATTTAACTCACAATCCTGCCAACAGCAAAGGAGGAAATGCTGTAACCATCTAACAGATTAAGAGACAAGCTCAAAGAGTAAAAAATTTACTCAGAGTTCTACTATGGTTTACCTTCTAGTTCCACTTCTCAACTGAATCAGAAGTCTTCTGAGGAGAACTGTGTATTTCTTCCAGAAAAATATCATGTACATAGCATGCATACATCAAACTGTTGGTTACTGAAGACACCTGTCAAAGAAAACCTAGTAGACAAACATCTCCTAACTTTACCAACCAAGCATGGCATCGCCCTTAGCCTTGGCTCCACCTTTCCAGCTGCAAGGAGAAAATCTCTGAAGTCACTCACAGCTCCCGTAATTGAACACCAAAGAGGATTTCCTTATGATGATGAACACCGCCTTGTGGCCCTGTCTGGTTTGACCCATACTGGCTACGCTAACACTGTTATAGCTACGTATTGCACCCAGAGTATGTGCTCACTTCATCCACTTCTCCAGATTCTTACTCTCTTGAATGGACCCACCTTGATTCCTACTATTCACCTGGTTTCTGTGCAGGTGCCAGCACCCTCACCTTTATGGTCAGCACTACCCTGCCTCTCTCGCACCTTTCTAATCTGTCCTCACTCACATCAACAGTTCTACCCCACTCAGAGCAGTTGAGCTTTCCGTAAGGGGCCAGAAAAGGGATGGTACCTTCTTGTTACCTTCAGCTGAGACCTAGAACCCTCACTTCCACAACATTTCAAAAGAAAGAGCTACCTCCCCATGACCCTTCCCTCCTCCTCCTTTAACCTCATAATTTAAAATAGGTGACAAACATCCTGGCCTGAAATGCCTGTTGGACACCAAAGGACTAAACTGTAACCTGATCAGGAATACCACATACTATAGTTTCATAAATACGCCAACTCCTAACCGTGGACAGAGAAAGGGTAGGCAGTGTAGCTCAGACAGAATGCTTGCCTAGAAGGTGTGAGGACCTAGATTCAATACCCATACTGCCAAAAGAAGGAAACGTAGACTAAGAGAATTAAAGGAAATTATATATAAGTGAACAAAAATACTTAGAAAATTTGCACAATATCAGATGGAAATAATAATATATGTGTTGCATTGTAGGGGTTTTTCTTTTAATTATTACCATGACAACCTTTACAAATTCCAGAGTCAAACTGTATTTCACAGCTGGCTGCAACACTAAACCTGACATAAAGATTTCTTGTTCAATCCAGCAAGGAACTTCAGGGGTTTTTCCTCCTTGAGGATAAAGTATAGTAATAGCTCCTATAACAAACAGGTCCATAAACTTCCACCTAAAGGGGACGCTGGGTTCAAACAAGACTGAAAAATGCAGCAATAACATTTTACAACTTGTCTACATTCAATTCTCCTGAGCCTCTAGTCAAACCTTAACTCACATTGTATCTAATCAGAAAGCTTAATGGCTCACCATGGCACTTCCAAAATACTAGTTTACAAGAAGATAAAAACAAGGAAAAAACAATTACCACCCAGAAATGAACAGATAATTTTAGTCACCTAGAAAATAACTCATTACTAGTGAAAATACCTCTAGCATTAATTATATTTCTAATTAAGTAGCGGTAATTATTTCATTAGTAGTATCCAGTAGGATCTTGGAAGAAACATCTTCTGAGCACCAGGGGCTACAGAGCAAAGTGGAAAGAACAGAAGTTTGGGAGTCAGAGATCTGAATTCCACGCCTGGATTGACTATCAAAAGCTCTGAACCCTGAAAAAGATATTACTGTGTGAAACCTCAATCTCCCCATCTGTAAAACTTGGCCAATAAAATCTGTCCTTGAATTGTGAAGACAGAGGATGGGCTATTACAGGCAAAGAACACAGCAAGGTGGCAGAGACATTCTATGAACAGCAGCTATTATTTCTCTGCTGCTGAGATCAGAACACGCAGCCTGTCCACCAGTGGGCAGAGAGGAAGAACGGCACAACTGCCATGTCTGCCAGTTTTACGAGGTGGCAGTGCTAGCCCCACTCCGTTTGTGTGAGAAGACAGGAGGCCCTTCTCTGTCCCCGTGACGCTATGGTGGCACTGCTCTGTCTCCGAATGACGACACACATGCCTGTGGCCAGGGAGCAAGGTACCGGATGTCTCTGACCAGCTCTTCTTTGACTTCTACAGATAAAAATAATGACCGCAAATTTACCCACCAAAAGCAAAGAAATGCGGCTATTCCAAATAGCAGGTGTTTTTGATACTTAAAATCCTGATTTATTTCAGAAAGCTTAATCTATGTGTCGCACAGTTTTCTGTGACTAACTTGAATTTTGCGTAAGATGCCAGCTGACTGTGTCAACTAAAATGGCACAAGGACATCAAGATGCTGACTCTGCGCTATCTTCTCCATCACCCACCCTCATCCATACTCCTTGAGAACATTCTTTTCTTTCTAAGTCTGGAGGAGCTCACCCCCTCAAAGGCAGACCCCATCTCTGTAGGAACTGAATGACTATGGCATTGTACTCCACTTACCATACACCCCAATCAGTGGCGACAGAGCTATATGCAAGCACAGGCGACACAATGCACTCTAGCAAGTCTCCTACAATCTCGTGTGCTTCTTTCACAATTTTGGGAAAAATGAAAATTCCATGGTTATTTCCTAAAATAAATACTATGTAATTCAGATACTAAAAATGTATAGCTACATTAATTTTCACTTACAATAAAGATTCCGTACCATTTTTATCAATCTTAATGCTTAAAATTAATGACCTCAAATCTTTTTTAACATAAAGTGACCAGCGATTTTTTAAAAAGCTTTCTGAGTGCCAGGTGTGGTGGTGCATCCCAGTACTAGGGAGGCTGAGGCAAAAGATCTGCAGTTGGAAAGCCAGCCTAGGCCACACAGGGAGTTCAAGGCCAGTCTGAGCTACATAGTGAGATTCTGTCTCCAAAACAAAGAAAGCCATTTGAAAGCATGTGAATGCATTATCATATCTAAAGACACGGAAAAGTTAGTGACTCAACAAAAGCATGAGATGTCAACGTACCATGGCCCTCCCTCTTGCACAACTTCTAACTTCAGCATTTTCAAACACGCTGCTCATCTCCATTCCACCACAAAGAAAGCAATCATGCTACTATACACCACATCCTCACAGCGATGAAGGGAAGGAGGAAAGACAGCTGTGAGGAGGTGAACACACTGTGGCACTGTTCCTTCCTGCAGGTAAACGTGACACAGAACAGATTCTTCCTTGCTGGTGACCCACACACAGAGAGGAAAATCTTGCTAAAAAATCTGGCCTCTCATACTTCCCCACAAAGGAAGAGCATCCCAGGTCACGCCAGCACTATGAGACTTTTTCTCAAAACACTTTTCTAGTTGGGATTTGTATCATGATTTCTCTGTGGGGCTGAAAAGTTAGCAGGACTGCGCCTGCCCTGACCTAAGGGCACTAGGAAAGGAACAGATGAGGAGGACAGCCACACGCTTGCTTCTCAGTCCTCAGGAGAACCCTAGGAGATGTACCACAGTGTTCCTCTTTTACACACAAGAAAATTAGGGAACAAGGAGTCAAAAGCTTTGCCCAAGGACGCAGTATTAAATGAAGCTGAGCCTCAAACCTAGAAAATCTGTTGATTTCTTTTTTTTTTTTTTTTTTTTTTTTTTTTGCGGTACTGGGGATCGAACTCAGGACCCTGCACTTGCTAGGCAAGCGCTTATTCCACTGAGCTATATCCCCAGCCCCCAAACCTAGAAAATCTGATTCCAGAGACAATGCTTTCAACCATTAGTCTGCCCTTCTCTCACTTGAAGTAATCTCAGTTAAAGACAAGTTTAAAACATGCAAAGCTCTCAAGAATCTATTATACTCACCTTACAGCCCACTCCACTATATTCTCAAACTCTCTCTGCAGTAACTGCGGGCGAGCCATTCAACCCCTAGGAAGTCTATTATGTATTTCGGTATACATTACATTTGGACCTCAGAGCTCAAAGAAGGCAGAAGTGTTATAAGCTCCAACTGACAGGTGAGTCCTTCCAGAATCAGTAACTGAACACCAGTGCAGAGCTTCCAAGTGGCAGACAAGATGTTGGAGCTTCAAGATCCATTCACAGATGATGGCTGTGGAAAACTTCTGTCCACTTTGGCCAAATGAGTCAAACCTTATGGGATTACTGTAATTTCCATTTAACAATACTACACAGACATGTTTGCCTCAGATGTCTGACTTTAGAAAAGTCATCACACAAAGAAATCTAAATGAAGTAAATAGAGATATCAAGGCTTCTCTAAGAAAGTAGTAGTAGCTGTTTTTAGCCTTGACAAAGTGACAAAGAATTTACCACAGACAGAGGTAAGAAGATAGCAGCTGAACTAGTAACAAACTTCTAATGTCCACACGGGAAGGGAAATGATGGATCAGAATCTCAAGGAGCCCTCAACACCCAGGAAGCTGTGCCCACCTGCCAACTCTTTCCTCTGAGCCTCTATCGGACACACATGGGTAGTTCACTAACAGATCGGGCTGGGTTGAGACTCCCTCAGGCACCTGTGAACATATGTTGATGCCCAGCAGCAGAATAGCTTGATACCAGAAAAAAGGCAGAGAAACTGAGAGAAAACCCTCTAAAAAAGAGCAGAGTGAAGAGAGATCTCTGAGGAGCAGAACGCTACAGACTGGAAAATCACAAATTCACTAGTGTCCAAAAGCTAGCAGCCAAGTTCAAAAACAAAGAGCCCTCCCACTGCTCAGAAAGCCGGCAGCTTGGCTCTGAAGCATAAAAAGATCTCCAATATCCTATTGGGGTTCAGACCTGAAGTTCTGCTAAAAACAAAGTCCTGATCCCAACTTCAAAATATGAGAAGACAGTGATAAACTGAATCTACCTAAAACAAGAACCAGTTTAGAACCTTAAATTACCAGGATACCAAAAAAGAACAGGCCCTTTTCTGGATGTAGGTATTTCTCAGTTCTTACCATTCTTTTATACACAATGTCCAGCATAAAACCAAAAGTTACGGAACACAATGAGAAGAATATGATTATCTTTTCAAAACCAAGAAAGTGTTAATAGACATATGATTCAGATGTTGCAATCAGCAGGTGTTACTATGATAAATGTACTAAAAAGGATCTAGAAGGAAGAAAAGCAGATGACATAAACAGGTGACAAATTACAGCAGAATTAAATAGGGACTAAACAGTTGAACAGACAGCGATACACGCACGCCCATGTTCACAGTAACACAACTCGTAACTGCTGAATCTTGGAAGAGAAAATGCATTTACAGACCATGGAGTAGGAGCTGCCTTAAAGGTCACACTGCAGAAGGAGAGCCTTGTGGGAAAAGGGATGCGTCCAGAGACAATAATGTCAGGTGAAAAAAATCAACACACAAGCTTAAATGCCGCATGGTTTTTCTTCCATAAGAAATCTAAAGTAAAGTAGTTCAAATGGTAAAACAAAAAATGGAGATGCGGAATCAGGATGAAAATCAGAAAGGGATCTAGAGCTGTTTTTTTAAATTAAGTTTATTGCACATTTTAGGCATACATAATGATACTTACTGTAGGGACCTGTGGATTGATGTTATACATCACGTTTGGAAAATTCTGGAACATTATTTTTTATTATATTTACTGGTATAAGTTAGATATACATAATGATCACATTCATCATAGGGAATTCTACCTTTATGTGACATATCTTAATTCTTTTTTCCCCATTCCCCTCCCCTCCCTTCGACCCCTCTTCCCCTCCCTATTTATAAAAGCTTTGTTTCCATTTTTCCTTTTCTCATTTTTTCCTTGCTCTTCCTTTCCCCCTCTCCCCTAGTTCCCCTTTCAATTTTAACTTTTTCTTCTTACTTCACAATATCTATTATTACTTATTTACACTTTCAATTTCTCACACCAGAGACACTATGCAGTAATTACACTTGTCCAATTTATTTCACTTGAGTATGTTCTCAAGGTGAATCCATTTACCTAGAAATGCCTCAAGACTACCCTTTATGACTGAATAGTATGCCACTGCATGGAAGAACCACAGCTTTATCCATTCATCAGTTGATGGGCATTTGGGTTGTTTCCAAGATTTAGTTATTACAAACTTTACTGCTATAAACATACTGCTGTGGTATGATGCTTTTAATTCTTTCGTGAAGATGCAAAGATGGGAAATAGGTCCAATGGGAACTCTAGTCTTAGTTTTTTGAAGAATCTCCACACTGACTGTCAAAAGAGAGGATATATAGGAAGAGAGGAGAACAGGAAGGGAGGAGAAAAGGAAGTAAAGAAAATTAAGAGAATATACATGTACTGTCTTGGTTACTTTTCTCTCATTGCTGAGATAGAATACCCAAGGCCCAAAATGAAGGAAGGAAAGGTTTATTTAGCTTACAGTTTGTGGAGGTCTCAGTCCATACTTGGCTGGTTCAGAGGCAGAGTGGCACATGGCAGAGGGCAAACTGTTCATGGCAGCACAGCACAGCAAAACAACCAGTAAAAGGGAGGAATGGCTGCAAGCAGCCTCTTTCCTTCCCTTACATTGTAAACAGCCTACCCCCACCCAGGGTGCGTAGCTCTCACACAGTCTCCATGCCCTCCCCTTCCACAGACTCAGGATGTGTACAAATTAAGCACCCTGGCTTCCTGCTGAATCACTCAGCCAAACCTCTAGACTCCCCAAGTTGACACAATGTATCAACCATAACAGGTGGTACTGCAAACATGTACTAATAAAAAATAAACTGAATAGAAAAACTAGAAATAAAATTACATTTCAGAAAGAACTCATAACTTTGTGTGGAACTCAGTGAACTTCATGACAAACTTGATACAGAAAAGGTTTCTACAATTTAAAAAAAAAATGGAAAAACTCCAGAGGAGAGAGAAAACCAAAGAAATATCTGAAGAAATAACATCTCACATGATAATCTACATAGAAGATAAACGCCACTGAAAGACAGCTAGATTTAATCATCAAATTCAGTCACCTAGATGGATATAATGTCAACACTCAAAAATCAACAGCATTCCTGTGCACCAGCAACAAACTCACTGAGAGAGAAATCAGGGAAGCCATCTCTTTCATAATAGTGCGCCCCCCCAAAATGAAATACTTAGGAATCAATCTAACAAAGTAAAAGATCTCTACATTCAAAACTACAGCACTCTGAAAAGGAGACTGAAGAGGCTATCAGAAAATGGAAAGATAGCCCTTGCTCTTGGGTAGAAAAAACCAATATAGCAAAAATGGTCATACCCCAAATAGTTATACAGATTTAATGCAATCACAATCAAAAGACCATTAGCATTCCTCACAGAACTAGAGAAAATATTCCTAAATTCATTTGGAATCAGAAGAGACCTAGAAAAGCGAAAACAATTCTGGGCAACAAAGGCAAGAGAGAGAGCATCACAATTGCTGACCTGAAATTATACTACAGAGCTACTGTGATAAAAACAGCATGATACTGGCACAAAAAAAAAAAATCCACCCAGACCCAAGGATCAAAGAATTGAAAAAATTACAACCTCTAAATTTAAAGACCCAACCCAAAAATGGGCATCTGAGATGAAAACACACTTCTCAGAGGAAGAAATACAAATGACAAATATTTTTAAAAATGTTCAACATCACTGGTCATTGAAATTAAATTAAATTAAATTAAAACAACACTGAGATTCCATTTCACTTCAGAAAGAATAGCTATTATCAAGATATAATACCACAACTGGTTTCCTATCAACCAATAATAAATGCTGGAGGGATGTGGGGAAAAAGGAAGCCTTCTCCACTGTCGGTGGGAGTGCAAATTGGTACCACCACTGTAGAAATCACTGTGGAGAGTCCTCAAACAGCTAGGGCTAGAGTTCCCATTTGACCCAGCTATTCCCCTTCTTGGTATCTTCCTACAAGGATTAAAACATCACACCACAGCACTATATGCATACTCATGTTTATAGAAGCACAGTTTGTAATAGCTAAATCTTGGAAACAGCTCAAATACTCATTGACCAATGAATAGATAAAAAAAGATGTGGTTTTTTTACACAACACTGTATTACTCTGCTGTGAAGAAGGATTAACTTGAGACATTTATAGCTAAATAGATGGACCTTGAGACCATAATCTTAGTATCGCATTTCTCTGGTGTGAAGAACTGAAAGTGTAAATAACCAAAATATATATAATACATATTATGAAATAGGAAGAAATTGTTCAAAGGGAACAATTTCAAAAGGAAAGGGGAACTGGGGGTAAGGGCAGGAAGGAAAGGAAAAGAAAAAAATGAGAAAAAAAGGACAAAATTGAAACAAAGCCTTGTAAATAAAGAGGGGAAGAGGGGTTGAAACAAGGGGAGGGAAATGGGAAAAAAAACTTAAGATATATCATGTACAGATACAAGATTCCTCTGATGAGTGTGATCATTATGTATATATAAATTGTATCAGTAAACTGAATAAAAAAATACAATCTCAGAATTTTCCAAATATGATATATAACATCAACCCACAGGTCCAGGAAGCTCTGTCAACCCCAAAGAGGGCAGACACAAAGAAAACCACACCAAGGCATATCACAACGAAATTGTTAAAAATAAAAACACAAAGAGATTATTCAAAGGAACCAGCAGAAAAAGAGACATATTACTTGCAGGAAACTGCAAGAAGAGAAACATTTCACAAGGCTGGCTTTTATAAAAATAATACAATAGACTGATATGTTTAAAATGCTGAGGGGAAAGGAAAACAACTCTCACACAGAATTCTTTATCCAGCAAAAAATATATAAAAAAGAACTCTGAGAACCATAAAAATTAAACAATCCAATTATGAATGAATAAAAGACATAAACATTTCACCAAACAGGATATACAGATAGCAAATAAACAAGTAAAAAGATGATCTGCATCATTATGCCCTAGGAAAATGCCAATCAAGACCACAACATACAACAGCATTATTATACAAATTAGAAGAGTTAACATTTTAAAAACAGTAATAATACCAAGTTCTCATAAGAATGCAATGAAAATGGATTGCTCAGACATTGCTGATGGGAACGTAAAATGGTACAGCTATTCTGGAAAACAGATCAGGGATTTCTTAACAAAACTAAGTATACATTCACCATTCCACCTGGCAATCATCCTCATGGCTGTTTATCCCAGAGAAATGAAAACTACATTCATACAAAAACCAGTACACAAACCTGTACACAAATGTTCGCAGCTGCTTTATTCATAATACCAAAACATTATTTGGGTAGATGGTTGAACTAACTGGTATATCCACACCATGGTGTACTACACTGGTCATCAACAAAAAGCAGTAAACTATTGATATATATCCTGGACAGATCTTAAAGGCATGTTGCTTAAAAAAGATAAGGATAAACCTAAATATTATGTTGTATAATTCCTGTAAAAACCATTCTAAAGTAATATTGATATCGGGGAAAGAAACTCCCAACCTGAAAGATATCTGGGACAAGTTCGTGTTCTCTAAAATCAAAGAACGAATTTTAGAAACAATGGAGGTTAAGGAGCTGGGGATATAGCTCAGTGGAATAAGCACCTGCCTAGCAAGCGCAGGGTCCTGAGTTCAATCCCCAGTACCGCCAAAAAAAAAAAAAAAAAAAAATGGAGGTTAAGAACAGAATATATGTATTGAGGGAAAAAAAGGTTTTTTCTGAGAGACAGAAGAGGGCCTCAATGGGTTACCAACGAACCTGTCTTTTCTAGGGATTTTTTATAGAGCAAAACCACAGGGTGAGGCGGGGCCATGGTGGGGGAAAAAAATGGGACATTAACAGGTGGGCAGGAGGTGGGACAAAATTATGGTCAGCCAATAAGATTACAAATGTAACTGCTCAGGTAAAATTGATTAAACTGGGATCAAATGGGGAAATGAGTCACACAGCAAGCGGGCATGAATTCAGAACAGGGACTTTTCCTGTAGGGAGCTGGTAGCAATTCTTCCTGGCTTTCTCAAAGTGATGGATACCTATTTAGAGTATCAACCCCTGATGTCCGTCTCTAGGGAGGGATGTGGGTGCATTTGTTTCCTCCTTTGTCTTGAGGTCTGGCCCAAGGCTGAGGTACCTGTCTCTCCTATAGATGCGAGGTATCCCATCTTCCACACTGGCTCCTTCAAAGGCCTAGCTCCACCCGACTACCTATAATATTTCTATCTAACTTAGCTGCCTACAACAATATGACTAACAGAGATGGGGAACCAGGAACAGGGACAGAGTGTGGATGCAAATACAAAGAACGATATGAAGAACTTTTCAGTGACAGAACTACCGTTATTTTCATTGCTGCAAAACTTATACGAAACTACACATGATGAAATTACACAAAACTTGACACACATATACACATACATGAATGGAGTTTAAATACAGTGAGTACTGAATAATGTCACTGGTATGTTAAGTGTAATGTGCCAATGCAAGCTGCTTGCTTTTGGTATCATGTAACTATAAAAGATGTCAGCACTGGAAAACCTGGGTAAAGGGTACATTGGACTCCCATTTTTTTTTTGTGGTTTCCTGTGGAACTATAATTATTTAAAATAAAAGACCTACCTTTAAAGAAGACAAAATAAAGACTTTTCTTGATAAACCAAAGCTGAGCACATCCACTATAAAAGATGCCCAAGTTCTTCAGACCAAATGGAAACAACACCCAGCAGAAGGCCAGATATACACCAAGAAGATATCAACTCAAAGTACAGCATGATTCTAATTTCATTAATATTTGTTAAATGTAGTTTCTATAATAGCCCCTATGTTAAGTGCCATGGAATCAAAGATAAAATAATACAACCTAGCATACAATTGCATAGTCATACAACCTACAATAAAAACCTACACAACAATTACCAACACTGAAAACTCACAATCATCAGAGTATTTATACTGGTAGTTGTCAGGAAAGGAGGTTGTCATACAGAAAAAAAAAAGTCTTCTCCTGAAGACTGGCGTGATGTGAACAGGGAAGAATAGCAGTCTAGTCTGGCTGAAGCACAGCCACAGAAGCATAAAAGAGGAAGACATGTAAGTGGACCACCAAGGATTCAAGATACCCAAGAATGAAGAAGGCAGTCCCTAAGAAATGACAGAAGGGCAGAAAGAAATAGCAAAGTCTTAAAGAGTCCAAATGTCACTCTACAAACTGGCAGGATTTGAAGAAACTGAATTTACTTAGAAAAGTAATAGAAGAAGTGTGTTTTAGGAGACAACTCCAGCAGCATGGATGACATATTGGAGGAATGTGACACAGACAGCAGGACAAAGCAATAATGAAATGGCCCAGGAAAGAGAGGGTCATAAGCTTAAGCCAGGGCACCAGCAAGGACCACACAAAGATGAGAGGAAAAAGAAGGAAGAATTGAGGGTGACTCCCATAATTCCACCTGGATGCTTAGAGATTTAATCTTAATTTATGTCAGAAGGGAGCAGGGAAGCAGGAAGCAGGTTTTGATGGAAAGATAGTAATTACTCTTTTGGGAATGATGAGCTTGAGCTATAGGATGAAACTCCAGATTCCTAGCAAATGCAGAGTTAAAGCCTGGACCAGAGGTCATAAATCATCATTCCTGGCTTTAATCAAAGTCTAAAACAGGCTACCAATAGACGGCTTTGCCAAAGGCAGGGAAAACAAAATGGGAGGAAAACAGCATTAGGGATCAATTCTAGAAGAAAAGTGCTCCTTTAAAATTTATACTTTAAAATGTACAGTTATACTTCTGCTGTCAGTACCTACAAAGAGCCATACATTATTTAAATTACTGTAACCAATATTCTTCTAGGAATATAACCTAAAGGAAAAACACAAACATGGGCAAAGATTTATGCACAGAACATTCTCTTGAGTGTCATACATTATAGTAAAATACAGGATTAAATATGCAAAATAAAAAAACCAACTTAAAGCAAATCACACTAGATCTATACAATGAATTACTAATGCAACCACCAATGTGGTACTTTGGAAGACTATGTGAAAAAAAAATCATATTACATGACACTAAGTGGAGAAGTGGAGAAAGTCACCTCTGTGGTGCTAATTTATGCAAGAATATTTATTGAATACCTACTATGTACTACTGGGTAAGTGCTGGGGATAAAGTACAGTCAAAAGACAAGTCTCTGTTTTTATAGAACTTGGATTCTACAGGAAAATAATGCAAAAAAGAGAAAATACATAAATCTGCAAGAGAATCATATGAAATAAATGCTAAGACATAAATAGTGATATAATGAGGATACTATCAGTTACATAAAAATACCTGAAATTGAATTAAAATAAAACACAGGGTTAACAGTTTAAAAAAACAGCTTGCAGATGAAGCTCAGTGGTAAAGAACTTGCCTAGTAGGGTGTGTGAGGACCTAGGTTTGATCCCTAGCATGGCCAAAACAGAATATACATTCTTTTCTGCAGCACATGATACTTTTGCCAAAATAGATCACATACTAGCCCACAAAGTTTGCTAAAATAAATATAAAAGAATCAAAATTGTCCCATGTATACTATCAGGCATGGCTGTAATGAAAACAGAAGTCAATGACAGAAGAAATCAAGGAAAAATGTGGAAACACCTGAAAAATTAATAACACACTCCTAAACAATCAATGGGTTATGGAAAAAAAAATCCAAAAAAAATTTTATTTCCAGAAGTTAAAGACAACATTTGTCCAGCTCACTGGAACCTCTGGGACAGTATTAAAGCAGTCATAAAAGCGAAGTTCACGGCAACCAACGTTCACATTAGGAAAACAGAGTAAGCTGAAACAACTTCTACAGCAGAAGAATCAGTAAATACAGTGAAGAGACAACCTAAAGAGCGGGGAAAAAAATGTCTGCCAGCTATTCCTCAGACAGAGGACTAATATCTAGAATATATAAAGAACTCAAAAATATTGGACCACTTAAAAGACCCAATCATGAAGTGGGCAAGTTCAATGCACAGACAGTTCCCAAAGGAAGAAGTACAAATGGCCACCAAATACAGCAGTACATTAAAAACTGTTCAACATCTCTGGCCAATTAGAGTGAGGCAAATTAAAACAATGCTAAGATACCATGTTACATCAGAAAGTAAAGCAATAGTGAAGAAGTCAAAAACTAACAAATGCTGCCAAGGCCATGGTGAAAAAGGAACTCTCCTACATTGTTGGTGAGAATATAAACTAGTACGGCCATTATAGAAATCAATATGGAGATTTCTCAAAGACCTAAAATTAGAAAATACATATGACCCATCCATCCCCAAAGAGCCTAAGACATCATACCCCAGCAATACATGCATACCCGTGTTTACAACAGCACAATTCATAATAGTTAAGTCCTGGAAGCAGCTAGACTATCAACAGGCTACTGGATATCCAAGACACCTGCAAGAACATGGATGCACCTGGAAAATACAACGTTGAGAAAAATAAACCAAATGCACAAGCTTGAACAGTGGCATCTGTCACTGAGCAAGGCAGAGCGTAACCAAAGCCACAGAGTAAGGACAGGAGGACACGGGAGGAGGGGTCTCTTGCAAACGGGAAGGGGTCCAGAAGACCAAGGGAAAGGGAAGATGGAGAAGGGAAGGGGACGTGAGTGGAATAAGGACAGGCCACGTGCAGGAACGTAAAAACCTCAGTGAACACACACGCCGTGCATCATAAACATGAACTAAGATTAGTATCAACAAGCATGAAAATGAGGAAAAGGGTTTTAGAGGAGGGAGGGAGAGAGAAGGGAGGGAAGGGGGATAGAAAGAGAAATGAGCAGTGTTATGTACAGGTAACCACGCCCCAAGGTAACTGTATACCGCATGCACCGCAAACAAGTACTAATAAAAAAATAAATTTAAAAAAGTCAACTGTCAGAATTACATATTTTATAGTTAGAGATTAGTCAAATAGAGCACTTTGCAGAGGTTGGTGAAATCACAAACTTCACTAAAACTACAGTAAAGCGAAGTTTACCCACCCAGAACGATCTAGAATCATCCTGACATAGAAAGCAAAAGAAAAATAACTTCCCCCTTTCTCTGAGGTCCTTCTGAATATCACTGCCTTCTCTGACCCACTCCTAGTTTAAACTGCCACTCCCGAACTGCCTCCCTCAGTGATGTCTTTTCCTCCACCTAACGCACTGGCCAGTCAGAACTCCATCGTGAGGCGCTGGCTGAGTGCGCTGCAATTAACACCGAACAGCGAGCCAGGCAGAAAGGAACAAATCCAGAGGAGGAACAAAGTGCTCAAGTCAACAACATCAGGTTCTTTCTCTTCTCTCGGCACACTTCTGCCAGCCTCGAGGGTTTGCACGGCGCACGTGCAAGGGCAACACTCAAATTCACATCTTCATCCCAGACCATCCCTGAACTTTAAAACTGTCTAACCAAAGCCAACTCATCATCTTCATGCAGATGTCTGATACACACTCCAAGTTTAACATGCCTCAAACTGAATTCCTAACCTGCGACCTGGTGCTCAAGGCTTCTCCATTCCATTTCACAGCTTCTCCCTATCTCAGTTGTACAGATCACAACCTTGCGTTACCTCCTCTCCCACGCTTTCCAACCGGCAATTCCACTTTCCAACTAGACCAAATTCAGATGGCTTCCCTCACCTCTCCTTCCACTCTAGTCCAGGCCTCTGCCTTGGTCTCTCCATTTCCCCTTTGCTCTCCAAAATCCTGTTCTCCTTCACGAGGGAGCCAGACTGGTTCTGTCAAAGGAGATGTCAGGTCACACGTCCCCTCTAAAGCCCAACACTGCCTCAGAGAGCCGCCCCACCGACCTCCCCTCCCTGTGTCAGCCTCACCGCTTCTCCTCTCTTTCCCTCTCCTCGCTCCGCTTCATCCTCCTCTCTTCTCTTTCTACACACAGGCAGGTACCACCAAACCTCCGTTCCTGACACCACCGCTCCTGGAATGTTCTTCCTCCCCACAAAACCTCCAAGTGGCTTGTCCTGCATACCTCCTTCAAATCTCTGCTCAAACAATGCCTCCTCTGACCCCACTCCAATTAAACAGCAACCCCTGAACCTCCTTACCCACTGCAATGATGCCTTTTTCTCCACAAGCACCTATCACCCCCGATCTGCTGTGTGTGTATAATTTACTAACTTGTCTCTTTTACTGCCTAGTTTTCCCATAAGAATTTCAGCACTGTGAGGACAGGGAACGGATTTTTAAAATATTTTGTTCACTCATGTGTCTCCAGTTGCCAAGACAGGCATTGAGTATGTATCCAGTGACTTGTGCTTAAAGTTTATGCAGCATTTCATTCCTACATTTTATACAGAAAAAAGAGAATTACGAGATTAGCTGGTATGAAGATTCAACCAACAACATGTAGCAAATATTTAGGAAAAAAAGGCTGCATCTGTATTCAACATGTACAGACTTTTTTTCCTTGTAACACTACAGTATGACATCTATGTACGAATTATACTGTACTAGGCATTATAAATTTGAGATGATCTAAGTATACAATGTGCATAGGTTCTATGAAAACCGTATATAACGTTTTATGTAAGGGTTTTGAGCCTCTGAGGATTTTAGTATCAGAAGAACCAATTTCCCTCAAAATCTGAATGGCAAATGTATTTATTGAGCTCTGCACACCCCTCCCTGATGATCTCATCTAACGATTTCGTCTAGATCAGTCTGTATTCAAATCTTGTCTAAATTACTTTCAGTGAAATCCACATTAGAGATAACATCTATAGGAGAAAAGACATTTTTAAAGGCATTTAAAGATTTTAAAAATTCCAAGAAAATAGTCAACCATTTTCTATATTCATTTAGGTTTTTTTCTTCCTTAAACAAAAAAGGTCAAAATTCAAAAGCATTACAGAAGTAAAAGTAAATATCACTACTGAGAGTAAGAAATGGCAATCCTGGTATAGAAATAGCCAAAGCCAAGTACCAGAAATTACACTACTTTTTCCCCTACATGTCATTAAACAAGGTAGAAAAAAATCTCAGCAGAGGGTCATGAATAAGAAATTAACTGAATGGAAATTAACAGGATGGAAATCAAAGCATCCAGGCTTCAAACCAAGAACACCCTGACCATGTCTCGCAAGCTGAGACCTGACAAGGCGCACTGACGAGAAACGCTGTTAGAACGCTGCTCAGACAGGGGCTTCAGTTTCACTCTGCCGAAAGGAATGGGTCCCAAAGCAGAAGTCACAGATACAAAGGGGGAAGCGTGTTTATGGCTCCCATCCTCTCCTGCACAAGGACCTTAAAGTAAGTGAACTTTCATACATCCTAGTATGTCCAGAATGGAAGATCACCAGTCAAGAAACTAATGCAAAAGAAATGTGAAAATAACTTAGCACCACCTTGCTTTTAATCAGTATTAAAATATACTGCTTTATCTAGCCAAACTGAGTATATTTATCTGTGTTCAAGACAATCCAAATGACATTTGACAATCTCAGAGGCAGAAGGTACCCTCCTGTACCGTAACCTACACTAACAAGAGAATTTTAATTTAAGACTTCTGCACATATTAAAATCTGCCAAACTCTGTGTGCTTCTGAGAAGTAGCTAAAGGAAAGATTTAAATACTAGATATAGGACAGTCATTATGAAAGTATTACCGTGCTCACCTATTTTAGTCGTAAATTCCGCTAATGCCAAAACAGCAAGATCTCTCATATAAATGCAGCTACTGATGATGCCACAGCAGGCAGAAATCTCTAAGCCTTTGTAGGACTTTACTGCTTGTCCACACAAGTCACTTTGTACACCACACAGTTGTCCATCCCTGCTGGGCTAAATTTGCAGTAAAGGTCTGATATCTACCAATCAAGGCAGCTCTCACCATGATGCCCTGGTCAGGGACCACATTCCTTATGTGCTTTCCAATCAGGCACTTTCCCCTTCTGCTCCGCCTTATCCAACCCTGAGATTAATCATTCTTAGAGCTAAACTTCATGCTTGATAAAACAAATTGAAATTACTAACTTTTGCAAAACAGAAGATTCCCACCAATTCGACCAAACAAAAACAGGAAGGAACCAAGAAACAATCCACCCACTGATTATCTGAAAAGTATACATGAACAAATGTTCAACCTCATGCAATACAAAGAAATACAAATTAGAGCTACAATGCAATACTATTTTATTAGACTAGCAAATATTAAAACATATGAAAAATTCCAGTGCTGGCCAAGACGGGGTTGGGAGGAGACAGAGGTAATTTCACACTCTGTGGTGGAACTAGACTGTCAATTTAGCATTTTAATTCTATAAAGGCACCATAAGATCTAATTAGGTTTTAGAGGGAAAAAAAACTGTGTATCTCAAATGTCCTGTGTGATCATAACCGAGTACAGAAGTTGATTTGGGGGTGCTCCATAACTACAGAAACACAGGGTTGGGACATCGCTCCACACAGAACCACCTAAAGTGGGCCACAGTTTCCCTCCCAAACTGTGGAGTTGAGACTGTGATTCTCCCCTAATAAGGCCACACAAGCTCTGGAACAGAGGAAATGTACTTGCTCACGTTACGGCTGTACCTCAAAGAGCCCCAAATTCCTAGCAATCTATTTCTATTTAGCACAAAATAAACAGCATTTGAGGATTCACTAAACTGCCACTATTTTTCAAATGTATTCTCAAGATTATTTCCTGCCTATATTCTTGTTTTTCATAAATACCTTTCTCCCATCTTGCTAATATCATAATGATAATTTATATCTGACTATCATATTTACTCCCACTTAAGAATATTTAGACTTCTTTAATGGACTGTCTGCTGTAACAGACTAAAAAAATTCCAAGCCTTACTCTTACTTTGAAACAATTCTTGACATGATTATAAGATTGCTAGTAAACTTTTTCTTAGGGTTGATATTTTTAGTCCTACGAGAACTCAGTGAATCCTCAAAGTAATTTTTCAAAAGAAACCAAAAAAAATTTTTTTGGTCTCTTCATTTTAAAACCTCATTTTACATTAATGGTAACTGTCATTCACCAACAGACAAAAGCCAATTTTCACTCACCATTTGTTCCATTATTTGCCAATCTGTTACAGAATTACAAACTATAGATGTGATCTGCCCTTCAGAATGTTCAGTGTGACTTCTGAGACTTATCACAGCCCTGATTGTCTTCTCTAACCCAACCATTCTCTCCAGCAGCTCCCACTCAATCTTACAATGAACACTCAGAGAAGAAAGCAGATATGTACATTCTTATTTCAATCATAATAGCCAACTATGACAACACAGACAATTCAAGCTTTCAAAGCACTTTATTCTGCTGAAGATGCAATCATGTTACATGCCACAAAAATAACATACTCCCTCATCCTGTTTTGGGGCAACTCTGAAAATCTAGACAATATGCTTCCTTTCAAAACACCAACTGGTCTCAGAGGAAAAGAAAGAAACAGACAAATGATCTTGCCAAGAACCATTTCTGGAGTCTCTCTCAATAGGGCAGCCCTTTCAGTGGCTACAAAGATTTAAATTCAAACCTTGATTGGATTAACGATATACCATCTTTTATTTAATCACAATTGAACTGTAAAATAAAAAAGGGCTAAGGGAAATATAAATCAGTTGTTTCCAAATTTTGCAAGCATGAGGACCCCTCTGCAGTGCTAAAAATTTTTGAGGAATTTTACAATAGCTCTAGTGACTGGTGAAAATAAAGTCAAAAATTCTAAGGAAATAGTAACTTTAAAGGCATCTACGAATATCTGTACAATAATAAAACATGAATCTAATTTTTTTTTTATCACAGGGCCAGTGTTAAAAAAAAAAGTCTAAAACCAGGTCTCCAGATTTGTGATACAGATGGAGCTCTAAAAATTCACCAGAGAAGAGGCCTTTCTAAAGTATCTCTGACAATTCTCCTGACTTTAAAGTTCTCATGGTTTTCCAAAGACAAAGACAAAGCTGAGAAAGAATAGAGCATCTCCTACCAGATACTAAGATATCTTAACGCTACAATAATTGTAAAAGGTGGTGTTGACATGATTCAAGTAAATAAACCTAAAATGGAACAGATTAGAAGATACAGAAACTAACACATCCATAAGAATTAGGATAAGGTAGATGTTGCAAACTAGATAAAGTTTATACACTAAATGCTACAGTAACAACTGGATACCCATCAGGAGAATAAATGATTTTTTTTACCTCACCCTTTACACTAAAAGAAGTTCCAAACACAGCAAAAATGTACACATTGAAACCACTAAAGAACTAGAAAAAAAATTTCAAACAATCTTTAAGTGGAAAAGATCTTTCAAAACACAATTGAAGCCTGGCATGGTGGCACACACCTGTAACCCCAGCACTCGGGAGGATCGTTGTGAGTTCAAGACCAGCCTGGGCTACAAAGTGAGCTCAAGGCCAGCCTGAACTGCATAGAGAGACCCTGTCTCAAACAGGGGGGAAAAAAAAAAAAAACCAACAAAAAAAAAATACCATGATTGAAAAACTACAGAAGCCAAACATTAAGCTAAAAAACCAAATATTACTTCATTACAAAAATCTTGAGCAAAACTGCTGCATACTTTTACAGAAGGCTGCGTATTTTTACTCCGTATCATGCCATACCATTTCTGACCCAAAAAATCCCACAAAAACCATTTTTGATATGTTCTTAGGATTAAGCGACTGTCCTAATACTTTTGTAAGTAAAAACTTAAGAGTTTTAAAAAATAAAATATATCAGAAAGCCACAAATGCACGCATGAATTGCCCAATTACTAGAAACACAGGTACTTCCAATTCTCAACATTTTAAGGTTTCAGAAATACAGTCACAACCTAGAAATCATCTATTTTTCATTATGATTTGGCCTCATTTTTTTCTAGGCTCATTTGTTTCCCTTACCAGTTGATTCACTTCTTATGATCAAGCAAGATCTGTCTACATACTGCCTACACCAGGAATGTTCTCTTCCGATGGAAAAGGGTAATCCCAAGGGTGTCTAGTTTACCTAACACCAGGGGAGACGGTGCAGACACAGTCATGTTCTTTTCCTTTCTAGGAATTCACTAGGCCAGGTAACAATATGTATGAAATCTTGTCATACATTCAAAACAACCAAAAGAAGTCTCAGTACAGGAATTATCTCCTATACTCGGCGCTTCAATTCCAAGTTTGTCTAGAGCCAGACTACCTACCTAAACAGTCCCTGAAATATTAAACTATTTAAATTGGTCTGACATCCAGAATTATTTAATGGTAAACAACAAGTAATTACTATCATTAAATAATTTGCTCATAATAATCACCTTTCCCCTCCTCTAGATTAGTTTCTCTAGTCCTGTGATTTTTAAAGGAATTAAATATTAATCTTACATTCCCAGACAAGTTGCAGACAAGCATCACCCCAAAACTCTAGAGCCTAAGACTGTCAGACATAAGATAACGATTTCTTTACACAGTTTTAAAGTTTGACACAGAAAAAACAAAACTGACACACTTTTAACCATACCTACTGAAAGAGCATAAAACAGCAAAATTAGAAAAGATATCAATCACTACCAACCATAAATTGGATTATACAAGAATACAGCGAACTAATTTATCCCACAAATCTAGACAACTTGATTGAAAAGGAACACTTTTAGAAATACAAACTAACACAACTGACTAGAATAAAAAGAAAAGGGCTAAATAAATCTACAAGAGATTACATAGTTAAAAATCTTCATACAAAAAAAAGCTCAGGTATACATGACTTCACAGCTGAGTATGTATTAATCTTTTACAAAATCTACAAAATAATGTAAGAAACACTTTCCAATTCAAAGAAGTCAATTTTGCCCTGACACCAAAGTCCCATAAAAATCACAGAAACTACAGGTTAACATCCCTTATGAATATAGACACAAAAATCCTTAACAAAATATTAAACTAAACATAGCACCATATAAAAAGGACTATATACCACAAACAAGTGAGTTTGTCCCAGGAATGCCAGGTTAGTTTAAGCTGCAAAGGTTGATTAACACGTAAGACCAAAATCACATGACCATCTCAATACAGCAGATGCAAAGAAGCATTTCTAAAAAGTAACACCCATTTACAACTGTTATGATTTGTCAGAGATGATAAGTAATATTGAGAAGAACACACACTATGTGTACCAGATGAGACACAATGAGCACTTAAAAGGCAACATGCATGAAACTGAAGAATTTAATACTTACAAGCCCGGAGAGGTAAGAGGCGCTGACAGGCAGTCCCAGGACAGCAGGCAGAAAGCACACAAGGAAGACCTGTAGGACTACACCTTTATGAAGAGGTGGTATCCCTTACACACTCCCTCCGGAGCTGTAATTGCCTAAAGAAACACACACAAAGGGGCAACATATCTACATGACCCTGGTCTGCCACTTTGCAGTTTTACCATCGTTAGCAGCTGTAAATTGTGTTGGCTGCTGGCTTAGTGAGATGAGGCCCAAGCAAGCTGTACTGCAAACAACCATGCCAGGAGGGGAAGTTTTCAGCAGGCCAAAAACTATAAGGCACCCTGGGTAATAAACAGCAGCCTTGTGTCAGGCTGAAAAGGGATGCTGAGGTGGCCACTGTGTGAAGCTTGTGAGAGTAATTAAAACTTCCAGCATCTGAGGTGGGAAATACACCACATGCCAATTACACTGATCTGGTCATTACACATTGCATATACTCATACTGAAATGTTACAATATGCCCACATATGTTATTATGTGTCAATTAAAATTAAAATATATTTTTAAAAACTCTCAGAGTAAGGTTAGAAGGAAACTTTCTCAACCTCATAAAAGGCATCTACAAAAGAAAACAAAAACCCTACAACTAACTTCACATTTAGTGAAGGATGGCTAAATGCATTTCCCCTAAAATCAGGAACAAGACAAGAATATCTGCTCTCACCACTTCTACGCGGTATTGCAGTGGGAGGTCTATTCAGTGCAGCAAGACAGAAACAAAGAGAGAGAAAGAGAGCATGACTGACAGTGAATACGAACATTTCAATATCCAGCCAGAATGCAAGAAAGTAAAACTGTCTTGCCAATTTCTCAATCAGCACAAGTCACACTCTTACTTAGAGACAAACCCTAAGGAACCCACAACAAAACTACTCAAATTAAAAGACGACTTCAACAAGGTTACATTTTATGAACTAATGTAATAAAATAGATTTCTGTAACGCTCAGCCCTCTGAGAGGTTGCGGGAAGAGGATCACAAGTTCAAGCCCAGCCCAGGCAACTCAGTGAGACCCTGCCTCAAAAAGCAAACACTGTCTGGTGATGTAGCTCAGTTTGAAAGCCCTGGGTTCAACCCCCACTTCAAGAGAGTAAGAAGAAAAACGTACACACTGGAATGACTAGATGAAACAAGAGAGGGCTCCTCTGTGGCTATGGCACAGTTAGAAACTTGATGTGGTTACAAGAATCTACACCCACAATTACATTGCACAGAATACACATATGAGTGCATGTAAACCTACTGATATCTGAGTAAGTACAGACTGTATCAGTGACAACTGATCATTCTGATGCTGAACTCTGGTCCCAAAAAGATGCTGAAGTTGAGTGAGGGCACACAGGACCTCACTGTACTATTTTTGTGCTTTCTTTTTGTCTGCAACTGTTTCAAAATAAAGTTATTTTAAATATTAATTGTACTGCTACACACCAGTCACGAACCACTGAAAATGAATTTAAGATCTCCAGATGATTCTTTTTTGCAAATTTAGGAACCTTTTTGAGACACCAAGAAGTTAACAGAAGCACATGATTGATGTATTACTACTCTAAAATATTTACCAGTAAAGTTCCCAAGCTTGTTTACATATTAAAATCACTCAGAAATTTCAAAGACCAAGCAACACTCCTTCTGAGACAAAGTCACAGACATCAATCACTAGTTTCACAATCTCCACATGAACTACTGCTCTATGAAGCAGTAGCTCTCAAGCGTTATGTCTCAGGGCCCAAGCTACTAAAGCAAGCAGGCACTCAAAATAGAAATGAAAGAAAAAAGAAAGAATGAGAGTGGCTTCAACTCAGGAAAGAAAAATCACAGTAAAACTGGAGATTAAAGAAGATGTCCAAGGACATCACATAGTCAAAGGAAAACTTTATAAAGAGTACTGAACAAAAGAAGAAAAACAACCAAAAGAAGGTGAGATAAGAGAACTATGAAGGGTCAGAAAGGGATGTGCTATGGCAGACATTAGGCAAAAAAGGTAAAAAATATGTATAATTAGAAATATACCTCCAAGATAGAAATACAACTTTGGAAAAAGATGCAATATACTGAAATAGAATGTTTAAAATCAATACCCAAGTAAACTATGAAAATAAAAGACCTGAAATGACCCATTTTAAGAGCAAACTGAAGAAAACACCATGGATAAATAATTCCAAAATGTACCCTCATAAACTATTAGATTTTAAGGACACAAAAAGTATTGTCAAGACCCACAGATTAAAAGATGAAAGAACTTAAAAGGACAGTACCAGACTAGCATCAGATTTATCAAAACATGTAAAGGAACACAAAAGTAGAGAATCATTTTCAAAAAACTTAAGGAAAACATGTAAAACCAAGGATTTTATACTAAGCCACCCTGTCCTTCAACTAAGAAGCCTGCATCATTAAAAAGAACTCACAAAGTCCTTATACACATAGCCTTCCTGAGACTTATAAATATCTTTTTCAATTCGTGTATCACAAGCACCAGAGATTCAGAAAATTATCTGAGTGACTAAGTTCTTATTTTAGCCAAAAATGATATACAACTAAAACAATTCTATATGTATAAGCAAGCAGTTGATCCATTATGTTCAATGGATGCACTGGGATCGAACTCCAAGGGATGGCTGAAGCGGCCTGCATAACAGGAAAGAAGTCAACATGTGAGGTACCATATCGACAAGTCAAGGCAAGTTTACTGATTCTGTCATTCAGATGTCACAAATTTTACTCCATCAGTTGCAGAGGTACTGTAAAATTACAAAGAGAAAAATAAACCTCGCTCTAAGACTATGATTTTATTTCTTCTTCCTACTTTTTAACCTGTACTTACTTAAGTTCTTTCTAGGTAACTCCAACACCCTACTGTTGAGAATAGCAAGGGGAACGGCCTCCTCTACATTTACAAAACCCGCAGCAATTGTTTCAACTCATTATTAGCCAAAATTTAGTATCTCCTGTCTCAAGAATAAAATCATTTTTATTGACACCTTCTGAAGTTTAATTGTGTCATGTCCATAACCCCAGAGAGCAGCCCAATTTGTTTAATTACTCAAAAGTACATTTTGCAACTAATTCATACTGCTGGGCACATGGGAAAAGGAATGATGCTCTACCATACATTTCACAAACAAATTACTGATGGTTTTCTACACACCTGGGATACTAATTTTTCAAAATTAAAGTCACCTTGGTCCTGCTCTCTGGCACAAAAAGACAAACCTCATCCTGCTTTTCAATGGCTGTGGCACTGTCCAACAGAGCCAAAACATGGCCAGACTCACCACCCCACGTGCTACACACAGCCACCATTGGTGCGGGCACCTGAGAGCCACAACCACCCCTTGCTCTAGTGGGGCCACTGACAATCTAAGTTCCTGTTCTCATGGTCAAATACGTGGAAAAGGCTTGCACACAGGTAGTCTCAGGACTCAGCTATGGAATCAGCCTTGCTTGGCACGCTCCCGGGTCTTAGTGAGGTTTTACCTCCCACTTTGGATCCGGCACCGCCAACACACCTCTTGTTTCCTCACCTACAGCAGCACGTGACAGTGATCTCCTACTCTGTGATTACACTGTCAGTCCCTTGAGTACAGGATTCATCCAGACAGCCACAGGAACTAGCAATGCCTGGGGCAGACACATCCTCAGTCTCCTCTTGTGCCCTGCAACGTACTCCCACTGCAGTCTTGGCGAGCCTTTGCAACCAAGGTCTGATGATGTCACGGCCTTGCCGGACACCTTGCAACGGCCTTCATTTCCCAAAGTGCCACCATGGTCTACTTGCCCTGTGCAGACTTATCCCTTTCTACTGCTACTCAAGGGCCTCAAGGGTGCACTTCCTGCCCCTCCCCAGCAATGGCCTCAAGGGTGCACCTCCTGTCCCTCCCCAGCAATGGCCTCAAGGGTGTACTTCCTGTCCCTCCCCAGCGATGCTCTTTGCCGAAGTGTTCGCCTGGCCTGTTGGCTCACTCCTTCACCTCCATCCACCTCTGTCCAAAGGACACCTCCGTGAGGCCTCCTCTGACGCCTTTCTCAAAAGCAGCCTCTGTCCTCACCTGTTTCTGCTTTGGTTGTGGAGGAGGGTGTTTTGTTCTGTTGTGTAGCATCAGAGTTTGAACCCAGGCCTCCATATTGAATTTTATTTTATTTTATTTTATTTTATTTTGAGACAGGGTCTCACCAAGCTGTTAAGTTACTAAGGCTGGGCTTGACTTTGTCATCCTCTTCCTGCCTCAGCCTCCAAGAGGGCTGGGATTCCAGATGTGTGCCACCACCCTGTGTTACTTATATTCTTTATAGCCATTACTACTACATATATTTACATGTTATCATCTCTCCCCTCTACTAGAGAATGTGAGCCCCATAAGACAGAAATGGTGTCCCCCCACGAGGAGCCAGTAATTCTTGTATTAAGGGCTAGACAGTAACCGCTTCATACTTTGTGAGTCGGACAGCCTCTGCTGCCAGCACTCAATTCTACTCAGTTCTGCTTTGTGCATTAAAGCCACCACACACAATACATAAGCGAATGGGCATGTCTGTGTTCCAACACAATTTTCTTTACAAAATCAAGCAAAAAACCAGATTTGGTCCATAAGCTGTTTGATAACTTCTGCTATGGAACAAGCCTGGCACTCTGCACACTGACTTTAAGTTAATCAGCCATCCCTCTTTGGTCTCTAGATACCTTTCATTGACTCTAAAGTACTGGCGCTCCAAATTCATCAAAAGCAGTAACATCTAACTTGCATACACGTTTTCACCACACATCCATTTGAGATCAACGTGGTATTTCTGAATGGCTGCTTGAAGGATATGCAATGCATTAGAAAGTCCAGAGCCCATGTTCATTTGACCCTCTAGAGGACTGTCTTTAATTAAGCTGCATTTTCACTTAGCTCAAGGACATTACAGTAACTGGTCTTGGAAAAACCACTGTTGTACATACTACCATAATGCTACTGAGAGCATCACATACTATACCTTTCAGTGTAATCAACACCATAGCCCAAGTGTGAAATCAGAGGATACATTAAGGAAAGAATCCAGGATGTTCTTCACGGATGGTAAAAACTACAGCACAAAGCTGAGGATGGCTCCCTTTCACTGAGGGCACCATGATGCTCAACCAAGTTCCTGGTTGACCTGGGGCAGTGATTGGTAGTGCCACAAATACCCACATCCTCTCTTCTCTGGAGATTCCCAGCTGAACCACATTTTCCAGCCCAAAGTAGGTTAAGAGAGGCCATGTTTCAGCACAGCCAGTGAGATGAGAGGCGACGTGCGCTGGCCTACAAAAACCTCCTGCAGGACTCTGTTCTCATCCCCCACCTACCAGCTGAACCAATCAGGTTTCCAGTGGCTGGAGGCAGCTGAGTCACAAGGTGGCAGAGGGCTGACAACAGAGCAGCCTGCAGAAGCATGCCCACACGGAAGCCGGCCTCTCCAGGTCATCTTGGCCTCACACCTCCAACACCAGCGTGGACACGTGGTTCTCACCAGAGGCAGCAGCCTCTCACTGCTTACATAGAACCTTTTATTACTATGAGTATTTCCTATAAGCTAATTCAGATAGTTACTGAATCAAGGTCAAGGAGAGATCGGCCTCCACAGATGATGCTCAGTAAAATCTTAAGCATCTCAGAGAATAAACATCTGGATGAAGTACTTGTGCCATTTAAAGAGAACTCTATAACTTTTACTTACACACACGCTGATCTAAGATGTGTCCAAAGAAGAACGCTCAGTAAATATTAAAATGTAGAGCAATATTTTTTGTCTAAATTAAGATTGATAATCATTAGAAACCAAATATAGTACTCTAAGAAGTAAAGCCACAAACCTGTCAACTGTCTGGCAAGAAAAAGTTAACTATACACAGAGCTTAGTGAAACAAAGTTAACTTAAACCTTTCAGTGTCTGATCCCTATATAATTCTTTCAGGTGATGTCTTAGTTTTGTAGCTTATGTAATTTTTTTGTGGGACAGTATGTCAAGAATGAAAGATGCTTTTAATTAAGCCTATGTGAAACAATGGAAAACATCAGAGAAGCTATGAAATTTTCAATTACAGCCAGTTATAAACTTCATTATCATTGATAAATCTTGCAACCACTATAAATTGCAATGCCAAATTTTAAAAAGGAGCAACATCTTAATAATCATCCTCACTGGGACACCTCAAAGAATAATTCAGTTGTAGTAAAGCCTTGGGAAACAATGTTGTTTGCACTGTATAATTAAAATTTGATAACAGGTGACTGGGGAGTAGGGGGCCATTTCTGGGTATTTCTGGCTTTTTAAATTGAAAAAAGTTAACAGGATAATTCTAACAGATGAACAAAAATGGAGACAAATACAATAGAAAACCAAGAGTGGGATGTTTTCAAATACTACAGATTTGGTTATAAAATGTTTCTCTACTTATAGTAAAAATGAACAGGTGCCCTGGAGCAGACAGCTGTGCTCTTCTAAAACTAAGCTTGTACATTTGAAGAGATGTAAAGATCAGGGTCGTCCTCATTACCCCAAGCTGTGCAGTAGTGTAGTTTGGAATGACACAAGCATCAGTGTGACTTATTCCCTTTGTCTCTTTACCACTTTCCAGTCAAAGTCCTTCCTCAGTGTGGGCCACAGTTTCTTCCACATGTCAGAGAAAGCAACTCAAATCCATAAGAACGTAGCCCAGCACGGTTGCAAGATGGCTGGCAAGGCGGGTGCTGCGGACCTGTAACCCCGGCACTCTAGGAGAATGAGGTAGGAGGGGCACAAGTTTGAGCCCGGCCTGGGTAATTCAGTGACTTCTCAGATCTAACTCAGTTTGCAGGCCCTGGGTTCAATCTCCAGTACTACCAAAAATAAAATAAAATAAAAACTTGCAAACGTGGTACTAACCTTACACAAGACTACTATATAATAAAACAGGCAAATGTAAAGATGACGTTGCTATGTACATATTTTGAGGGACTGAAAAATAAATGTGATATAATAAGGCAAAATGCATCAGACCAGGTTTCATAAAGTACATTCCTGGTAGTGCCCTGATTAATGTATAACAACGAGTCAAAACACATGACACTTCTAATTAATGTAAAAATATTTGCGGAGTACTTACTTTGTGCCAAAAATGCACCATTTCATGCCCTTAGCTGATCAAATATGATCACACAAATTCCCGATCATAGGCAACCACACTCATACTTTCATACTGCAATGTAATTTCAACTGAGCTGTTTGTGTGCACAAAATGGGGAACAAAAATAAACAAATAAATAAATAATAAAAAAAAACAAAATGGGGAACAGCTCTCAATGAAAGCAAGCGACAAGATGAACTAAAATGAAACTGCTGCCGCATGGTAATAAAATCGTCAGCATGTACTGGAGCAACTTTTAAACATTCAATATGGCTTTGAATTGCCAGAAAACAGAAGTACTCTGGGTCCAAAGGCTGAAAAGTCTGTGGGAAGAGAACAGATGGGAGAAGGCACTGAGCGTTATCACTGAACCAAGGTGAAGACCGCAACAACAGTCTTTCCACAAACAAGGCAGAACTGGGGATCTGAGAAGAACACACACGGGTACTGCACACACAGCATGTTGCCTGGTTCCTGCCCACAAACACTTTGCAAGCTAATGAACAGGACTACTTATTCTGTTTTACCTCACTAGAATACAGGCTAAATGCTGCTAATCTGAAAATCCAAACCCCAAACATTTTGAGCACCAACATGACACCACAATTCCCCACCAAAGAACTTTGTTTCATGCATAAAATTATCTAGTGTATAAAATGACCTTAAGGCTCCATGTATGAGAGGTATATGAAATGGAAAGAAATGCTGTCCTTAAGCTTGGGTTTCAGCCCAAAGATACCTCATTATGAATGTGCAAATATTCCAAAAACCAAAACAGTTCTGACCCCAAACATTTTAGATTAAGGATCCAACCTGTATACACTTTCCGAAGGCAGAATCTTGAGCATGTAAAACACTTCTATCACCAGTAACTAGCAGGGTGCCTCAGGCATAGGTATTCAAACAGGGCTATAATTCTGACCTGGAATGTCTTCCAGAGTTCTACAATCCCCAGGGTGGCACTCCTGGGCAGTACTAAGAGATGATAAGCCCTAGCAGAGGGCTCTAGGTCTCTGGAAGCAGGCCCCTGGAGGGGACTCCAGTACTCCAATCTTTTCCTCTTTTCCCCCTTTGTGTTCTAGCCCTGAGGCCACCAATTCTGCTCCACCATATATATATATTCCTGGGGCTGGGGATATAGCTCAGTGGAATAAGTGCTTGCCTAGCAAGCGCAGGGTCCTGAGTTCAATCCCCAGCACCGCAAAAAAAAAGAAAAAAAAAAAAAAAGAAAGAAAAAGGATGACATATATATATATTCCTGCCACAATGTGCTGCCTAGCCGTAAGTCACGTATCAAAAGCTCCAAAACTGTGAGCCAAAATAAACCTTTTCTCTCTGTAAGCTGGTCAGGTGTTTCTTACAGCAATGGAAAGGTAACTAACAATGACCAAAAAGAAACATAAAGCAAAAACGAAGAAAGGAAAAATGTAAAAGAAAATGGTTAAAATGTTCAAGAAAATTTAACAAAAGAAATCTGTGGATCAACTTTAAGATCATTATCCCACGAGGCTGGAGATCACCTTAACAGCAAGCCCCAGGTAAAAGGCCAGAAAATACAAAGTAAAGAAACGATCCCAGATCTTGAGCTCAGAGCCCTGGCCTACAACTTGAAAGATAAGAAAACACCCTGAGATGCTGAGATATCTAAAGTTTTAGAAAGAAAAAAGAAAAGAAAGAAAAGAGCTAACCTCCAAAGAACAGACAGATCCAGGCAAAGAGCAGGAATGTCAAGGCTGGCTCCAAAGATTAAGCATGAAATCTGAAGATGGAAAATTCTAATCTAAGGCTATCTACCAAGACAGAAGGACAGGCTCTGACAAACGAATGAAGGTGTCCCTGAGGTCAGTGCAGAGAAAGTGCTGGAAAACAGGACAGCAAAGGAGGGCCAGCTGGCCACAAGGACAGCACCTCAAGGTGTGAACCCAAGGAAAGGCAAGGCCCAGCCAGCAGAAGCCACCCTGAGAAGGACCAGCCAGTCCTAAGAAAAACATGTCTGAGAACGATGAAAAAGTGTTCTTAAAAATATATATATGTTTAATAAAATAAGTTACTTTTTAAAAAATAAAATCACCCATACCAAATGTCCCTCTCTAAGCAATCCCTTTTCTTCTTCTTCATAATCAAGTTTTAGAAAGATTAGCCCACCCTGACTGGCTTTCCTCCCTCAGCCCCCTCACTCAATCCTTGCCCAAATCACTAACTATATCCCAGGGCTAATTTCAATGGAAGCCTTCAAGCTACTACCTATTGGGACCGCTTTCCCTATCCTCTCCCTCTTGGTTCTGTACTAGCGCTGGGTCGTGCTCAAAGCTTCCCCGTAAAAATGAAAAGCAAACAGGCTTCCCTGGGACCCTCCTCCCTGTAACCACCCTTCGTCACCATGAGTGATGCCATCTTACATCCTGGAGCTCCTCTTCCCAACTGCCACTCACTGCCCTCCCCAGGTAACCAGCCTGCTGGCCCCAATGCCCATCAGTGTTGTCACTGCTGTTCCGACGACCGCCAGGCCGCCAAGCACTGCCTGCGCCTCAGGTTCCTCTGGTCACGAGGACCCCTCCTTCCCATCTCGGTGTGCTTGCCTTCCCAACACAGCCAAGTTTGGTGCTGCGTGCTCTAGAGTTCCCCGGGTCTCACGCCACCCCGCCCCTTTGTCTACCTGTACTGCTCTTTGGATGACCTCATCTAGTCCAGCAGCTTCATTAACATGGCAGAGGTTCTTAGCTTTCTCCACTCACTGCACTTTGGTCTCAGACCAAAAGAAATGACTCCTGAATAATGAAATTATTAATAAGTGAAATAATTATATCCTAACAATTTAATGCCCATTTGAAAAGAGTACACTTCAACTGAGAAAACAACAGAATTTTCATTGCATTTTTAAGTAACCACAAAAATTTACTAATGTACATGTGCACCTGTCGAGCACTGCACAACTTCCCAAATCTTGAAATCACCCTAGAAACTACCACCCACTTTCCTATTCCCCATGTATTTTCACATGGTGCAAACATCCTGCTTTACCAAACTGAAGTCATCAAAAGCAACAGTATGATCCAATTTAGAAACTTGACTATCATGAGACAGTAGTTTCTAGTATTGGACAGATGTGAATCACTGTGGCTTCCTCCACGATTTAAAACATGCCCAACCCCCTGTGAATTTGTTGCAGATCTCAGGTTCATTCCGGGAACTGTGGTGCTAGGACTCTCAAATTTGTGACTCTAGCCCAGACTTCTGAGAGCCGGATCTCTTACATAAGCAAGTGAACATTATGTCCCAGAGGCACCTGAAACTTACCCTTGCTAAGTGTGGCCCATCATCTTCTCCCCTAGATGCATGCTGCTGACCCCACCTAAGCACGGTGCTGCCACACAAGCACCAACTAGAACAGTGCACTTCCCTAGAACACCTCTAACCCCTCCTGGAGGCCCCCACTTCACACACACACACACACACACACACCCGAGACCAAATTCTAGAGACTCATCCTCCTCAGCTCCCCTCCCTCCACCTTCTAATCCACTCCCCACAGGCCAGACAGATCCTGTTCTTCATCTGCTCAGAAGTCCTTTGCCATCAGACACTGCCCACCGACGAACCCAAAGCCCACAACAGGAAGGTGCAGCTCGCCTCTCGCTCCTCGCCTCCTCCCGGACTGTGCTCCCTCTGCGCTGCCATGCTGAACTTCTGCTGCTTTGGTTGCTCCAACACACCATCTCCCCACCTAGCTCTCGGGATCCTCCCACTTCAACTCAGACTCTGAAATTCCTCCTAGAGCACTTCTTCATCTCTCAGGACAGTCCCTAAGCTCCAGGCTGTGGGCCTCCTCTGCACTCCTGCAGCTAGCCCCGCCTGTAACCAGTAATTAGAGAGACTGAGGCCTGAACTCAGCAGCAAGCTCATCTGGGCCAACAGACATCACGGTCTTATCAGGCTGTCCCCAGCTCACCGCAAGCTCACATCAAGCTCTGGGCACAGTAAAGGATTAACGGGTCATTCAGGAGGCCCAGGAGCCCCTCACCCATCACTAGCTCCCCACAGCACTTATCATACCACGCTGTAACTGCCTGTCTCAGTAGGTCCTGCCCATCTTCATAGTGCTGTTCCTTTATTTCTGTAACCCCAGGGATTAAAATAGTGCTTGGTACTTGTGAGGTATTCACTAAATTGTTTTCGAATATAAATGGACGTGGAAAAACCTGGATGCATACACCCGTAATATGGTCATCCTGAAGAATTAGGATTAGAGCAGCAATTAATAAGTTGGAAGGAAAACAGACTCTGCCCCATCTCTGTATTTATGTTAAATTTCTTTTACAAAGCGCACTGTTTTCGTGTGAATGGCATAAAATATCCCTGTGTTGCCAGCATAAGATTAAATCCAGGTTAAAGAAAAAAAAAAACCTACCTTGAAGAACAATGCCATAGGCTATATGGAACATTTGCTTTCAAATCCCCAAAAATAAAGCCAAAAAACTGACTTTACAGGTCTACCAAAAAGGACTCAGAAGGAAAGCTAAAGCCAGACCAGGTGGTGCATGCCTGTAATCCCGGCACTTGGGAGACTTAAATCAGGAAGATTGGTTTGAGTTCCAGCCCAGCCTGAACTGCACAGTGAGATTCTATCTTTGGATTGATTTTTTTTTTTTTTTGGCGGTACTGGGGATCGAACTCAGGACCCTGCGCTTGCTAGGCAGGCGCTTATTCCACTGAGCTATATCCCCAGCCCGAGATTCTATCTTTCAAAAAAGAAAAAAATTGAGAGAGAGGGAGAAAGAAAAGGGGAGCAACTTAAGGCTCATGCATGCTAACATACAGCCACTCCTAAAGGAGAAACGCAAACTGTGTTCTTCAATTTTTAAACTATGAAGACCAGCAGTACTAGCCTGCTAACGCGGATAACAGCTTTAATACTTCTAATATGCAGTGGTTTGCAGAAATACCCCAATAACCAAAGACATTACTGCCACATGCAGGTTTCTATGGAAATTGTAAACTATGTCTAAGCATACACAGATAGAGGAGGGGTGCTACAGTGTTGGCATGATCACTTAGCTAAGTGTGTAATGCCTTAATTTTGAGAATTTTTGAAAGCAGCACAGTACATCAAGTAGATCACAAATTTTAAGCAAACAGACAAAACAATGTTATAAACCAATTTTGTGTCTGCAGCAGGCAATGCAAGAACAATTTTTACATGTACATAGTTCTAGAAAAAGCTTCTTTTCACTGTTGTAAGTCAACATAAGCACAGGTCAGGGTTGTAATAAATACATAAAAGTAAACCAAACTTCCCAACCTCTGAGCTTGAAACATTTTTTTTTATTGTCTTTTTGAGACAGAGTCTTGCTATGCAGCTCAGGCTGGCCTTGAGCTCACTTTGTACCCCGTGTTGGTCTCGAACTCACAAGGATCCTCCTGCCTCAGCCTCCCCAGTGCTGGGATTACAGGCGTGCACCACCACGCCAGGCTCTAAACATCTAAAAAGCAATTTGGTGTATGTCGGTTCAGATCTTTCAAGATGAAAAACTGGTACTGTGCAGAAGCTACGAGAACTCTGGAAAAGGAAGCAGAAGAGACATGCTGAGAACTGGCTTTGCGAAAGGTCAAACCAGCTTTCTCTTGTTTAACCTCTCAAGTAGATAAAAGAACTGGCTATAAAGAATCATTGCATTGTTTCACTGCTAGAAAAAGTTTGGTAAAACGCATACAAAAAGAAACTGCCAATTTTCAAACGAATAGGTCCTAGAAGCAAAAAAAAAAAAAATTAAGTCAACTATAACACCATGAACTCAGTTTTTTATATGAACTCGCACCTTAAGTTTTGGGCAAAAACTCTACAATGCAAAATATTTCAGCGGGCTAGCCTCTCTCCCTGTAAAATACGGGTTCCGAATGTTAAAAAGTGAAAATGGGACGCCACATTGAGCTTGCAATTTTATAAGCTTCAATGCAAAAAAAAGTTTAATTGTCAGTAGATTGAAAGCTCAAAAATTAATTGTTGGAGGTAAATCACCAAATTAAAAAACCCTAAATTAGAAAGGATTCCTATTCCACCCACGAGCAGCCAGGAAAATGACAAACTCTCATTCATCCCTAAACACATCGCATAGTTTCTGATTAATTAAGAATTCTGCTGTCCACTAGGGAACTCTCCCTTCCAGAGAGGCCAAACCAAGAGCAAATCGCCATTGCCCTTAAGTACCGAAGGCGGAGAGACTTCGCCGCGGCGCAGCGGTCCCAGGGGAGCGTCCGTGCGGGGAAGCTCGCGCCCTCGCCCCGCAGCGCGCCCGGCGGGACGCCCCGACCTCCCCGCCGCACTCTCAGCCTCGCGGCCGACTCGCCGCACGCGGCACCGGGCGGGCAGCCCGCGGAGCCGGGGCCCGGGGTCGGCGGGCGCGCGAGGCTGGGCCAGAGGCGGCGACGGCGCGCGGGGCCGCGGGCGAGCAGCGGAGGATGCGGAGGCCCGGGCGCCAGCTGCGGCCGGGAGGGCGGCTGCTGTCCCGCGTCACCCGGAGCGCACGGCAGCGCGGCCGGTGGGTCAAGGGCTGCGGGTCACCACGGCGGGCGGGCTGCGGGACGCGGCCGGGCTGCGGGGGAGGCGCAGCCCGCAGTGGGCCCGGGCCAGGCGGAGCGCGGGGCGATGCAGCAACTTCACTGGACCGCGGCCGCGGGGGCCCGGCCGCCCCTCCCCGACAGCCGCGGCCCGGAGCGGGGCAGGGAAGGGCAGCCTGGAGGGGAGCCGGCTCGCCGCAGCTGCACTCACCGGTCCGCGGTCTCGCCGCCGGCGCCCGGGCTGCACTCGGAGCTCCATGGTCCAGCCGCGTCGCGGCGCCCGACGCCCCCGCCGCGCACCACACCGCACGCAGCGGCGCGAGCGACGCCGCCTCCGGCCGGGCCACAGCCGCGACCACGCCCCCTCCCTGCGGGGGGCCCGGCCCGAGCGGAGGGGGCTCCGCGCCAGCTCCCCCAACCAGGGCCCACTCACAGGGCTGCTTCGCCAGGATTGGCGGGCGCCTCGGCCAATGGAGAGCCAGCAGGCGCACGGAGCGTCGGCGCCGGGGGGCGGGGGATTGCGGAGGAGGAGGCTCTCGCCCTTGGTCCTCCGCCTCCGCTTGGGAAGGAGGATTTGGTCGGAGTCCCTTTCGGAGTGGCCACGTCGGGTTACTTTGAGCCGAGTTCATTCTTGTAGCCTCTCCGGTTGCTAGGCACCCGCTACAGTCGCCCTGACTGTTCACCTACACCCTCATGGTACCTGGGTTTTGAGGGCTCCTAGAATCAGAGCTCTGTGTACCTGGGTTTTGAGGGTTCAGTCACCCCGAGAAGTGGCCCCGTCATCAGTTGGTTTTACGCCGTGCACAAATCTGCCTTCAGACCCTTCTCGCCTTTTGTACTCACCCTATCTCGGCCATCCCACATGTGAGAAAAGCTGCAATCCCTATGAAACACAGGCTGGTCCTGAGCCTCCCAACCTAAGCCCTGTCAGAGTGGAACATAGCCAGGTGGTGCCAGACGACTGAAGCGAAAATAGACTTAAAAAAAAAAAAAAAAAAAAAAAAAAAAAAAAAAAAAAAAAAAAAAAAAAAAAAAAAAAAAAAAAAAAAAAAAAAAAAGGAGCAGGAAAGGAAGAGAAGAAGGAAAAGCCGAGTAAGTATGCTCTCCAGGTCCTGAAGAAAATGAGCTTAAAACGTGGAGCAGAAATATGTCTTATTTGCATGCCTTAAAAAACTACTAATAAGATCACAAGAGGGAAAAACATTTAGGAAAAAAATTTCAAATCCCAATAAAGAGCACAAGAAAAACAAATTCAGGTGTCTTGATCTTGTCTTTAGAGACACCTCATAACAACCCACAACCGTTCCAGCTGTCAACAGCAACTAAAAGCTAGGGGGAATGCATAGCGTTGATGATTTCAGCAAAGTTTACCGGGCCAGAAAGACAATACGGAAAAGTCATGCACCCCTCTTCGTAAAATGTCTAATCCATTCACCTACATTGCTTTCAAAGGAAGGATTTTTTAGCGCTCTCTTTTAAAATGATATATAGTTTCTATATCGTGCCTACTTGATATATACTGGTAATAAGGTAGACGAGATTGTCATGAATAATTGTAATGCCCCAGTATTTGAAATATTGATACTAGGGTAATAAGTTTCTGCTGAATCCAAAGCTGAATTGACATTTAAATTAAAATGACTTTCCTTCTTTTCATCTTTACTTACCCAGAGGAATAGCTGCCATGTCTACATTTAGGTCATTGATTTAGAACTCAAGAATATATGAAGGCAAGGGATACCTGGGGTGTGTTCAGAGACGGAGATCGCTTTTTCCTGTCTTCCTCTCTTTAGGAACCTTTGCCTTGCGTGAGCTGCTGCTAGTCTTAGCCTGCAGTACTCTCAGAGTAGTCCTTACTCACACAACTCTGAATTGTTCAGGTTTGTTTCGTGCAGGTGAAGTCTCCCCTAATTAGATCATATGTCCCCTGAGGGGAAGATCCTCATTTTATACTCCTCTTTCCACCATGCATAACGCCTAGCACAGTGCTGGATTTGTAGTAAGTATACCTCTACTCTTGGTATGGTGTCCATAACGTGACAACATTATTTCAAATACACTGCATCTGTGAACTAGTTTAAATACAAACTGCTCTGAGTAGTCTTGTCAGGACCCTCGTGCCCACCACTAATAGGTGTTTTGCCCTTACTAAGCGTTTGAAAAATGTTGCTGAGTCAGGGGGTGAATTGGTTGCCTGTCAGGGGGAACTTGACTAGTGGGATTACCGGGAGGAGCACATCTTAGCACAGAACAAGAAGCCTGGAATGCCGAGGCTTCCACAGCATCACCTGTCTTAGGATCCTGTTAGCCAGGGGCTATAAGGTCCCTGTCATGTGACTTTGACCTACATCCTCAAAAACTAGCTGCTCCTCTTCTTGGCATCGCATCGCGTGGAAAACGGAGATTTGTGCAGGAGGGGACAGGGCAAGGGCAGAGTTCCACAAAGGTGCGTGCCAACTGAGACTGTCCCTGTAACCGGCTTTCCGTGAAGCCCCCATTAGCACTTCACGTGTTGCTTCCGCTTAATAAGACCCATGTCAAATCAGCACCTCTATCTGCAAAAGGAGTCAGAAGTACTAAGCATTTTCAACAGGAAAAATGTCAGAGTTGTTAGCACAAGAGAAGAGGAAGGCAGATACTTGGCAACCTAGCAGCAGTACCTGCCATTGCTGCTGAATAAATGAACTCATTCATCATTCAGCCTTTGTTCCACTTATTCATGAAAAGACCCACTTTTAAAAAAGGGCTACTGAAATCTCAGTAAGAAAACAAACCACCCAATTTTAAAATAAACAGAAGATTTGAATGGGTGCCTCATCAAAGTACAGATCGCAATGTGCACATGGCAAACAAGCATATGCTCCACAGCGTGTCATTAGGAAATTAAAGTAAAACAATAATGAAATAGCACAGCACTTAAAGTGACTAAAATGCAAAAAATAGCAACACCAAATGCTGGCGAGGATGCAGAACAACAGGAATGCTCATTCATTGCTGCTGGGGATGCAAAATGGAACAACCACCATGGAAGATAGCTTGGTGGTTTTGTACATAGTTAAGCACAGTTTTGGGGCCAGGGATATAGTTCAGTGGCATAGTACCTGCCTGGCAAGCATGAGGTCCTGAGTTTAATTCCTGGTACTAGAAAAAAAGCAATCAAGCACAGTTTTACCGTAGGATCCAGCCTTCACAGTTCTAAGAATTTACCCCATTGAGTTGAAAGCTATGTCCGCACAAAAACTTACTCCTGAATGTTTATTCATAGTCACCAAACTCTGGAAGAAACTAAGATGTCCTTCACCAGATGAGCAGGCAAACAAATTCTGGTACATACTTTACTGACAATGGAATATTTTTCAGCCATAAAAAGGAAAGGAGCTATCAATCCATAGAAAGACACAGAAGAAACTTAAACTCTTACAGCTAAATAAGAGATGCCAGTTTGAAGAGGCTACATATTGCATGATTCCAAATACATGACACACTAGAAATGGCAAAAATACAAAGATGATAAATGGTCAGTTCCTGCCAGGGTTCAGGTGAAGAGAGGGAGGGAGTGAGGAGCAGGTGGAATCCAGGACTCTTCTACGGTTGTGCAACAACTCTGTGGGATGCTGTAATGGCAAATGCACATTATTTGTCAAAACTCATTGAATGGATTGAACAAAGAGTGAACTGTAATGCAAACTGTGGGTTTTAATTAATAAAAATGAATCAGTACTGGTTCATTAATTGTAAAACTTTGCTACACTACATGCAAGATTTTGCAACAGGAGAAACTAAAGGAAGAGGGTGTGAACTGTAAGTACTATCTGCTAAAATGTTCTGCAGGTCTCAAACTAAGAAACAGAATGAGCTAATAACATTTGTAAAACTAAGACAAGAAAAATCATAGTTAATATATAAAATCTCTCTCTCTCTCTCTCTCTCTCTCTCTCTCTCTCTCTCTCTCTCTCTCCCCAATCCAGAACATTCATACTGAGCAACACTGTCAATTCTCTTTTTAAATTTTATTTTGAGACATAGGGTCACTAAGTTGCCCAGGCTGGGCTTGAACTTGCCATCCTCCTACCTCAGCCTCCCAGAGTGCTGGGATTATAGATGTACACCACCATGCCCAGCTCTTTTAAGTTTTTTTATTTTTTTAATCATCTTTGTTTTATTGACAGACCTTCATTGCAGTCACACATTCCATCTTCCTCTAACTACTGATAAATCTTCTTTAGAAGTTATTCATCACACACACTTTTTAAGAAAGTTCTTATAAATGCTTTTACATTGAAAAATTTCAAATGTATAAAAGTTGGGTGAATAGTACTATGAATAGCCATGTGCCTCTTACCCAGTTTCACCACTGACTATGCACTACCATATCAGCTTCATATGTATTTGTTTGTTCCTCCTTCACTCCCTCTCTGTATGTGATTCTTTAAATGAAACCACTTGAAGGCACTTTGAAGACAACAAGATACTTTACCATAAATGTGCTAGTCACTGTGACACAATATATGATGCAATCAATATAAAAAGAGAGAAGATTTATTTTGGTTCACGGTCAGTTGGCATTGTTGCATTAGGCCTGTAGTGAAGCAGAACATCATAAAAGAGAGAGAGGTGGAGGAGTAATTGTCCTTACTAAGTCATTAATGGAAAAGCAATTGTCACTTTTTCCTTAAAAAGGAAAGGGAGAGCGAGATGCAGAGGGAGGGCAAGAGAGAGACAGAGACAGAGACAGATGCAGGGAGGCACCATGTTCCCAGTATCCTCTTCAAGGGCACAGCCCCCAATGACCTAACTTCCTCCCTCTAGGCCCCACCTCCTAAATGTTCTACCACCTCCCAATGGTGCCTAAAGATGGGGCAACATGAGCCTTTGGAGGACATTGAATATCTAAAACATAACACCCCATATTTAAGCATGTATCCCCAAGAGTGAAAATCTGTTAATTGTTTAGTATCTAAGAAAAGATATAAAGAATCTATAAAATGAGATAGTGGAGACCAGATACCTGCAACTACTGAAGGCTTCAATACACTTCCCTCCTCTTTTATTCCTGTAAATATACGAGCAAGCTGGTATACAATGTTCTTATCCCCCTGAGCTGGTATCATGCTGAAGTAGAAAATTAAATTTGGAGCAGGAAAGATGGCATCATTTTTAGAGAGAATTCTGTTGACACAGGCAACCATGAGTGTCATAAAATCATATGTATGCAGTGTGTGGTACACCCAGTCCTGGGCTCAGGAGTGAGTGGGATGCAGCTGTTAAGCGTCATTATGATAACTGAACAACTCCCAGCGTAATCATAACAAGATCTTCAAAATAACATTTCTAAAACCTCTTAAAATATGCCATCTTTGTTCTTTGCTTGGTCAAAATCTTGGATAAATTTCCAAGTGAAATGCAGGCAGCTCTGGTGTCATCTTGACTTCGGATCTGATAGTGATGGCACAGTAACTTTTTCAAGACACTTTATAAATTAGATATTTGCTCAGTGAGTTGCTGATGTTCTCTTTGGTCATTACTAAGTCATTAATGGAAAAACAATTGTCACTCTTTTCCCTTAATAACATGTCATCTTACATAAAAATTACAAACTGTTTTGCATTAGGAATGCACTTTAGGAAAGCTGAAGAACAAAAAGTGGCTGCTAATTAAAAGAATATAATTAGAATATGTAAGAAATCAAATTATAAAATTATAATTGTCATCATTCCTGACATGCTCATTTGTACTCGTTATCAGAATGAAGTGAAGTAATGACTACAAATACCTTAGTTCTCAGGAATTAATTTAGTGCCATACATAAATCTTTGTAAACACACTTCACTTACTCTAGCTTTCTTTTAAAGGATAGTATCTATTTTTATCTTGACATTAAGTAATTTAAATATAGCAATATACATACCCACATCTCAGAAGAATGAAATCTCCCCTCGAAACTTGAGAAGTCATACCTTAGATTTAAATATTAACTAAATTATCTCATGAAAATAGGGCAGTGTATCGACATTAACCCAATTTTGAGGTGATACAAATTACAGGGCAAGTGATAATAACAAACATTTATTGAGAGTTACCTGTACAGGAGTATGTATTTGTCATGTTTAAACTTCATAACATCTTTTTAATATTTGTTCTCATGCCCACTTTACAGATAAAGCACAGAAGAATTGTGTTATTTGCACCAAGCGTGCCTAGACAAGAGTCACCAATATTTTCATGGCCAAGCTGTTTTTCTGATGTAGTTCTCACTAAATGAGACCACATAGCAAACTAACACATTATTCTGACCAGCACGAACTGATACTTCACTCAAATCCATCCCTAGCCACCCTATACTATTGCCACTAACCAAACAGAGGTCACCATCATCCCTTTCTATGCTCTGACAATATTTCTAACACATTTCTGTTGTTTTGTTCTCCTTCAATGTGTGATTTTTAAAATATAGATCTGGTTGCTCCTTTCCCCTGTTCAGAAACCTTCAGAGGAGGCTCCACTATCTACAAGATAAATCAAATAAAGCCCTTGTTATGGTTGATAATTGTGTCAACTCGGGGAGTCTAGAGGTTTGGCTGAGTGACTCAGGAGGAAGCCAAGGTGCTTACTTTGTACACATCCTGAGCCTGTGGAAGAGGAGGGCATGGAGACTGTGTGAGAGGTACATGCCCCCTGGGTGGGGGTAGGCTGTTTACAATATAAGGGAAGGAAAGAGGTTGCTTGCAGCCATTCCTCCCTTTTGCTGGTTGTTTCTGCTGTGCTGTGCTGCCGTGAACAGTTTGCCCTCTGCCATGTGCCACTCTGCCTCTGAACCAGCCAAGTATGGACTGAGACCTCCACAAACTGTGAGCTAAATAAACCTTTCCTTCCTTCATTTTGGGCATTGGGTATTTTGTCTCAGCAACCGGAGGAAAGAAACCAAGACAGCCCTTAATAATAATCCAGCCAAATCCTTGAGCACCCTGCACCCCTAACAAACCCCCATGCCCTGAGCACTTTCTGCTGAACAGCCCTTCTGCCTTTCCTCAACTGAGAAGCTCAGCTTTCACCAGCAGCTCAAATATTGCCATTCCCTGCAGCCTTTCTGAGCAGTGGCCCTTCTTCACCTCCATGACTTCTCCTGTACTCCTTTCCATGGGTTTATTGACATTGACACTTCTTTGTCCCCTATCAGACTGGGAATTCCTTGCAGGAAGAAACTTATTCATCTTGAATCCATACCCTCTAACACAAACTAGGCATTCATGTAGTTCATATTTATTGAACAAATTTTCATGATATCTAGGAATAACTAATACACTTAACACTTAAATCCAAATAACACTTAAAATCAGAGGACTCCAAGATGTCAGATGGTGAGGGCATTGAGAACTCAGCTTCCATTCCCTTGGAAGGTCATGATGTTGATCATGATGGCATCAGGAAGAGTGAAAGTATCCCAGGTGGCTGTTGGATCCATGCATGCCGGCCAGCATGTGTTAGCAGTGCCACATTGCCCAGACCTACCAGACACTAAGCAAGTGCTGCTGCTGCTGCTGTTGCTGCTGCTGCTGCTGCTGCTGCTGCTACCACAATGTCTCCCATTGTAGTCCAGGTTATCCTCAAACTTCTGGGCTTAAGTGATCCTTCTACCTCAACCTCCCTGGTACGGACTACAGGTATATGCCACTGTGCCCAGCTTCTGAGAAGCTTCTCTTGACTCTCCTCCAACATCCATACAGTACTGATCTTCCTGGGGGCAGTGAGACAACAAAAATTTAAATTTGAAGTTGCCTGGCTCATGAATATGGCACAGCAAGATAGACACACGCCATTATTAGATGCCACTTGTTTTCCACTTCCTCTGGACTTCAGAACCTTGGGAGGCATGGGATTGGATACAAAGAACGTGAACTCTTGCATTTAACCAACCAGGATTAAATTCAAGATTCATAGTTTCCTTGGGAAAGTAACTTAATGCCTGCAAGTCCCTATTTACTCATACAAAATGAGCATAAAAGCAGCTTTACAATGACAAATAAGCATTATTTCTGTTCCTTACCATGCCCTTTACATTCCCACATACTTTTTGATTTATAAGATAATTACTTCTCTAGTTGGGATCTTAACTGTCCCCCAGAGGTTCATATGCTAAAGGTCCCCAGAGTGGGGTGCTATCAGGAGATGACAGTATCTTTAGGAGAAGGAGCCAAGTGAGAGATCTTTACTTTATGAAGTGTTCAGAGTCCTGGCCCCCAAAGAGTCCTTGCCCTTTTTGGCTTCCTGGCCACAAGGTAAATAGTTTTCTCCAGCACTAAATCCCACTATAATGTGCTGCCTCTCCACAGGCCGAAAGCAAAGGGGCCAACCCATCATGGACTAAAACCTCCAAAACTGTGAGTCACAATAAAACTTTTCTCTTTATGAGCTGATCATCTTGGAGACTTGTGACACTGATGGATGCCTGACTAACAAAACCACCTGAAGGAAATATGTTTCAGGTCAATGTTTCACAAACAGCATGAAAGAGTTACCTGGAAATGATAGAAGCGAAACTTATGAGGCAAATTAAATCCACTGTATGTACTTGAACAAAAAGCAACTAGAGTATGGGATAAGCCTTTGTTTGTCAATAAAGAATCATTTTTAAAAATAGCTGAGGGCAGTAACCCTGTGCTGGCCTCATAGAGACCCTCATCCAACTTGTTCATTTTCATCTGACCTAGGATACTTTTTGATCCATAGGCAGCTTGTTTTCATATCATTATAAAATTGAAGAATTATAGCTCTAAATTTGGTTATTAAATTACAGTCTTCATTGTATTGCTTGGGTTATTACTATTCCTAATTTGCTCCTGAAAGAAATGTGCAACACTCTCTTGCAATGCATACTCTGCAAAATTACCTGCTGCAGTCACTCAGATTGGCTCTTATCCCTGTGCTGTGGTAAGGTAAAGTTATATAAGCCACCCAGGCTTTTGGCAGGAAGGAAGTAACTCCCAGAGTGATGCTACCTGAACAACTTGCCTTCATTATCAGGTTGCACTTGCCCATCAGGCCTAAGGGTTTTGCTGGTTAACCATTCCAAGCCCACGTATATGTGCATTATTAAGCAATGGCTTTTCCTATGAAATGGAAAGACCTTAACAGATTTGGGGGCATTAAACTTTATTTTTCCTTAGAAAAGACCTTAAAGAGAAGATGTTTGACAGATGAATCATCTAAGACATAAAGAAACTGACTGAATTGCCTGGGGTCCCAAATGATTTTTTTTAACAAATAATTGAGAACTTTTATTTTAACAAATCAGAAGATTCCTGATTGCCTTAGTTCTCAGTCTTGAGTTATTCTTGGTGGAAAGAACTGTGTTTTATTCAACTTAAAGTCCCCACATCAGGTCCACTAGCCCTCCAGATCCTCAGAGATCATCAAGGTTTCTCAGTAATGACAAAATGGAAATCATATCAACAGATATTTATAGGAGAGACAAATTGCAAAGTGCTCTTAGTATGCTGAGCTAAGTACAACATTTCTTTCTGCCATTAAGGAGATCCCTCACAGCATGGAAGGGGAAATGCAAGGTTATTATCAGATTCAATAATTGTACATCAAGAAAAAAGATGGTGGGTTCTAAGAGAGAAGTAATTATAAATTAAATTCCACTAGAGTGTCGTGGAGAGAAAAAATATACTTATCCATGAGGAAGGATGCACGAAATGACAGTAAGTATGACATTAAGGGGTTAGATGTCACTTTGACAAGCAGAGATGGCTGGAAAAGGTCATTCCAGGCCAAGACATGGATGGCCTGTTGTGGGGATGTCGGAGGGCTAGGGAAATGCCAGAGTTGAAGAGAAGGTGAAACAGGGGGTTAGGCCTTAACTATGTAGGGTCACTAACATCTCGCTAGGAAATTCTGACATATTGGCATAGACAATTGGAGCCTGTGAAGATAGTTTAGCCATTCAACAAAGTATATGAAGCCATTAGGTTAGGCTCTGAGGAGAGAAGAGTGAAAAAAGTTTCTGGGTACTTGGAGATTTCTATCATTCAAGTAGAGTACATTGGAGAAGAGAGATAGGACGTGCTACAGTTCAGATCATCAGTATCCTCTAAATATCCAATGGTCCCTTACCTGGCACTGTTGGGAGATCGTGGGAAAGGTAAGATGTGGGATATGATGGGAGGCTTCTAGGTCATTGAGGAAAAGTCATAAGAGGACAGTGGGGCCTCAGGCCCTTCTCTTCTCTTTTTCTTCCCAGACATGAAGTGAGCAGTTTTGCTCTACCCTGGGCATGTGTTATAATATACTGCATCATCACAAGCCCAAAAGCATTAGGGCCAACCAACCATGGAGTGGATCCTCCAAAACCGGAAGCCAAAGTACATTTTTCTCTTTATAAATGGACTATCTCAAGTATTTTGTTACAGTGGTGGAACACTGACTAACACTGGAGGAAAGAAGACAACTTATAAAGTTCTTAAATAAAGAGCAGAGAGCGATGGCCTCAGATAATAGCAGAGGAGAAGCAAAGAAGAGGAGAAATAGAATATCTCTCCAGGTTCTAGGAGATTTGCCCATTGACTGGGTGTTAGAGGAGAATTAGATTAAAGTTTATAGATTATTTCAAAGTTTCAAGCTTCTGAGGAGGGGGAGGAGGAAGTTATTAAAGACAAAATAGACCGAAGAAAGAGTAAGCTCAAAAAAATCTAGCATCTTTTGGTAAATGCAAAGAAAATTTATTGGGTCTGTACAAATGCAAAGATAGAAACGTCACAGTCAAAAATATAGCTGTGCAGAAGTTTCCTTATCAAAATATGAAAATCTGAACTGTATCTCTCTACAAAACTTAATATAAAATAATCCCTATTAAGCTAAATGACAGATCCTGATAGGTATGAATAGAGTGAAACCTTGCTCTTTAAGGAAAACTGTGAAATTTTAGGCAACGTCATCCACTGGTACCAATGCCTGAGTGAAAAACCTATATACAAGATAGATGATTAATTCACCCACACAAAAGTCCATGTCTCTAAAAGTACTTTGGTTGAATTTTAATTTATGTTTTGTGTTTGATTTCAAAGTGAGCGAGAGTTTGAGGAGCAATTTCTTTGCTCTTAATGGAAATGTTCAAAAATTAAAAAGTCTCAGTCACCAATAAACTCCCAGGTTAGAAGGGAAGATCAAAAGAAAACAAACAGGCAACTACAGCTCGGATACACATTGTTCTAGAGAGATCTATGTGAGGAGGGAGAGGCGTGATCAGTCTTCTCTAGGAGGAAATTCAAAGTTCATACCTCAAGAATGAGTAGGAATCAGGACCAGCACAGGTCCAGCTCTAGACAGAGTTGATCCAAATTGCAGAGACATGAAGGAAGCATTGTTAATTCGGGTAAGTCTCACTATTCGTTCTGGACAGGCACCGCCAAAAGGAGTAGGGGAGAGGCAGCACAGCGTGGGAGGTCACTTGTCTGGCCTAGAAGATTTAAACAGAAAAAGTAAGTGAAGTAAATATCCCCTCCACCCCTGTGATCCTCAAAATAGAACCCAGGCCTAAACTATGTTTGAACTCTAAAATCAAAACACCAAGTAAATAAAATAGAGAAGGAAAAGAGTAAAAGAGAGGGCAATCTGTTGATAAGAGGATCAATCCAACAAGTTATGATTAATGGTACTTTAAATATCAGTGAAATATTTTAAGTACAAGGATTTTTAAAAATCACATCAAGGTTGAAAGTTAAAAATGTTTAAATAGTAAAATAGGAGCTGGGATAAACATGATTTAGGCTAAAAGAGATAAAAAAAGATCTAGAAAAGGATAAAAAATTAGAACAAAAGTAGAAAGGATAAAGAATGAAGAACAAGGATAAAAAAGTTAAAATTGTTGCAATCAAAATTAAAAACATAAAGCTAGACCATATCACAGCAACTAATGAGTCAAAGTAAGACCAAAATTGAAAGGCAGTTGGAATTATAAGCAAAACATTTTTAAAGAAATAAATTTAAGCATTTTGAAAATTGGAAGAGGATTAAAAACACAAAAATGGACAATGTGCTCTATAGTAATCATGAGGACAGAAATAAACCTTTGAAGAAAATGTCAACCTCTCTGTTTAAATAGAAGAGAATGGCCAGGCCTGGTGGCACACAGCTATAACGCCAACACTGAAGAGGCTGAGGCAGGAGGACCACTGCAATTTCGAGGCCAATCTGGGCAACATAGTGAGTTCAAGGCCAACCTGAACTGCATAGTGAAACCCTATCTCAAAAAGGCTAAATAAATAAATAAATGTAAAAATATGTAAATAAATAGAAGAGGATTAAAGCAAGTCAGTAGAACACAAAGAGCAGTAATGGTCTAAGCAAAGTCAAGTTGACTCTGGCTTCTTTTCCTGCCCATCCTTCTACCAGGGCAGGAGTGAGCCACACAGATTAGTGTGACTCTCCAAGCATAACACAGCAAGTGCCCACTGAGTCCAGCACGGGTTCTCATGTTCCTGGCAAGAAAGACTCTTTTCAGATGGTGCGTGAGGTCGGGGTGCATTTTCCTCCTTAATTCAAACATCTAGAGGCCTCTATCCAACCTGAGGAAATGTCCTTCAGCTCTTTGCATGTGTGATCAGAGGACATGCTGCTTAGCACGGCCAGGCTGCTCTTTCTGAATGGAACAAGTAGGGGAAAACAGGCAGAAAGTATGTAGCTCCAGTGCATGTCATAGAGCAGCGGGAACCTCCTGTCCAGAGCCCGACCTTCAATTCACCTTGATGGTCTACAAGGTAAGGTCTGAGCATCAACTTACTTGATATGAGTCTCTATAGCAGCATACCTTACTGGACAAGCTGAGAATACTTGTTGACTGAAAATGATACGACACAGACTAAATGCTAGACGCTCAGTCTTCGATTTTTCTTCTACAGATAGTGAAAGAACAACTTGTGTTATGACGTTAGTTACACATATTAAAACTAATTAGCCCTTAGCTTCATATCTATTATTAGAAGTCACATTTTTGGGACTTCTGATGAGATTTGAGATTCACTTAACTCTCTTGATACCACTAGGAAGCATCCGTGTAGCCCCCACTGTTTGTGATAAGCAACTACTAACTTTTTTGTGCCCAAGAGAGGAATGGTGCAGAAAAAGAAGAACACTATGAGATTTTTCCCCCTAATTCTTGGTATAAAGGTTTAGATCTTACTTAGGTGGTCAGATAAGGGGTTCCTGGAAGAATCAAAGTAGGGTGAGGAGTGAGCAAGGTTATGACTCTTTATGGTGACCATTTCAAAAAGAAAATCAAAAGCTAACATTCCCCTTGTATTTTTCTACCTATCCTTACTCTTACTTACCCCACTCCCTCTCTCTTTTAACAGCTGAATTACCTGGCAAAATAGTTTTTCAATGTCCCTGTAAGGCTTTCATGACCAGTCCTGGCTTGAGATCCTTAAGAAAACTTGTACCACTCAAATCATGTTACATGAAGAGGGCAGTTACATGCACACACATACTTCCATCCATCCATCCACCCTTCCTTCCATCCATCCATCCATCCATCCACCCTTCCTTCCTTCCATCCATCCACCCATCCACCCACCCATCCATCCATCCATCCACCCTTCCATCCATCCACCCTTCCTTCCTTCCTTCCTTCCTTCCTTCCATCCACCCCTAGATCTAAATGCATTGTTGGAGCCATTTTTGAGGAGCCACCTATCTGTTAATAACAGTTGCCAGAATCTTAGAAATCAATTATTGTGGGTTTAAATATAGCTACAGCTAATGACTTATCGATCATTGCCACAAAGCCCTGCTGAAAGCAGTTTCACACTCAGTTGACAGTGGAAGCCAGAGAGACCAAGCTGAGCCAGGCTGGAGAAATTATCAGTACTCCACAGTCTTTCCCCAATTCTCGTTGTTTTTGAAAGACAAACTCGAGGCAAAGGCCCTAAGACTAATAATTACATACATTTGGAAGTGATTCTGAAACATTGTTTGTTTAGCGCTGTCCCTTCTTCCCACCCTTTATTTATACACCTGCTTCCTCTCTTGCTTTTCTTAGAATTGGGTCTTCAGATCTGAAATTTAGCAGAGCACTGACCAATTACTCCACCCACCACTATGGCCCTAGTAATAGTGATATTTCTCTTTAAATAATTCAAAAAGAAGTAATTTTCTCTTTTTAAATTACCCCTATTGAATTTTAGGAATCATAATAAATGCTAAAAGACTTAATAAGTACATTTTCACTTCCAAAAACTTTGCCCATTTTGGCCCACATTATTTTCCGATTTTAAATCTCTATTTCCAAACCCAGCAAACATCTACTCATCCATGATCAACTCCCTTTTCCATGTGCAAAAGAAACCCAAAAGTCAAACAGAAGAGCAGGATGCTTGCAGATAAACACAGGCCCAGGATCAGCGTCTCTGCAGACACATTTTGATAACCTCTACATCAACCCAACATCCTGCTGCTCTGAAACGCCCTAAAGAAGTAGGACTTGGCCTGAGGGTGTAGGTCAGTGGTAGGGCATGCCTAGAACATGTTTAATTCCTGGAATCAATCCCCCCCCACACTCCTATCAACGTTTCACCACAGGCCACCAAGAGGGCATAGTGTCCCAAGGCCCTACACTATCTGCTGTCACATTTTAATTTTCTTTGCCAACTTCGTATCATGTTCCATTTGCTTTGTTAGGACTGTCATCTCCTCCTGTGCTGACACTATTTCTGCACACTCCTTTCATGGCCTTTAAAAAATCAACATTTTAAAAAAGTCACTCAACAGTCCTATTCCATGCCTAGGGCAACAACAGCCCTTGCTAATAAATTTACAGTGGGTTTCAGGTAAGAGATGATCCAGGGTGCTGTTTAACCCAGATAAAATCCATTAGGTAGGTGACATTGACCTCTCATTTTCAGATACGTCACTTCAACATATGTGGCCTACATATAACCTTGTGTAGGTGCTCAGTACTCTAACCATTTCTCACTGACAGATTTTGATGCAGTACCACTATTAGGATTCTGTGGCTCCCTGGCAAATTTAATACAAAAAACATTTGAAAAGGAAGTATGGTCTAGATGGAGAATAACAAACGATTTATAGTTTATTTGCCAAGACATGTAGGAGGTAAATATAAAACAAAACTCTAGCAAGCTTAGCATTTTCCTTCTCCAAATATAATGCTGCTGACTGCAGGCCAACAGCACAGCTTTGCACAACTCCTCGAATTAAAATTGGCTGAGAAAATGATGCCATCACTGTTTAGCATTTAGATGCCATCCCAGACATTTGCTAGTTTGTGGCCAGACATTGGTTTCCTCAAACAACGTACAATTTGATTTATAACCCGCTTGGCAACAGCAAAGGTGTGAAGGGTGGTATGCTTTGCCACCTTTAGCTTTTATGTATAACCAAAGATCATAATTTTCAGTGCGCAATTAATCTCCTTTACATGTGTGAAGCAAATCTTTAAATACAGTTCTGTCAAAGCACTAAACCCTGGCATGCTGCAGATGCCCAGCTGGAAATTTCAGTTGCAATTTTTGTAAGGCAAATGGATCATCTTGAAAACATGCAATTTGTCTTAATTAATATGTTCCATGATGTGTAAGGCACAATTCCCCTGTGAGCAGATGCAAAGGGGGAGGGAAGCCAGTGCTCAATACCTGGTCTATTCAGGACTGGGGAAATGGTGCAGGGTGACAGGTGGATTCAGGTCAAAGTAGAACCTCTCCTAGTAGTTGGAGACCCGGAAAAGAAAGGCTTGAGTAAAAGGTGTGGCACTTGAGACAATTGAAAGAATGAGTGGGCTTCAGGAATACAGAAAGGAGGAACTCAAGGAGGCTGGGGTGAAGGGAGTGGAAGAGTCATATGGGTTCTCTACCTGAGCCTGCCTTCCTTTTCCTATAATAGCAAACACTGCTTGTGTACCAGGCACCATTTGAAGTGCTCACTACACAATAGAATCTGCTTAATCCTCAAAAATTTCCCGTGAAATTTACCATAAAATAACATCCCATCTTACAGATGAAAACCTAAGGAACAGAAAAACTAAGCTGCTTACCCAGAGTTGCCCAGCAATTAATTGCTGGGCTGCAGTGCAAATCTAGACAAGCTGCTTACCTAGTAAATTCTTAAGTATCTTCATCCCCAACCCCAGGGAGCTTGGGCCCAACGTGTTGGGTCTCAGCTGCAACTTCCAGCTACCAAATTTGGCTTCTGTTATTGAGCCAGTACCCTCAGTCCAACCTCTGCCTTGTATATGGGAACCTTGGAATTATCTTCCATTGGGCATTTGTAAAAGTAACATCTTTTTATTGTTTTCCTTATTAAAAAGCAGTACTTATTTACTGTAGAATAATTAGATCATGGAGGTAAATGGAAAAAAGAAAAGTAAGGCTTCCACACTCCTACCCCGTGGAGATAACTGCTCTCAACATATTGCTGAGTCTCCTTCCAGGCTGCCTTTGTGTGCATGTGTGCACATACTTGGAATGAACACACACAAGCATAAACTATCTTTCAATCTGCTTTTTCCACTTAGCAAGACACAAACATCTTTTCATGTCAACAAGTCTATCTATAGTGTGGTTTTAAATGGTTCCCTTGAAGTGTTAGGGAAAGAGATGAAGCTGAAGAAGGGAGAAGGTTCTAGAATTGACCAAATACAGGCTGAAGTAAGAACAGAGGCAATCACCTTAAGGAGGGGCTCCCACATGGAAATTTAGTCTACCTGGGGGCAGGTAGGAGGCATAACTAATTAAATTCAATTTCAAGCTGGAGACACTTCTCGGTGTTTCTTTGTCATTGCTGAGACAAAATGTCCAACACCCAAAGTTAAAGGAGGAAAGGTTTATAGTAGCTCACAGCTTGTAAAGCTTTTCAGTTCATAGTCACCTGGCTCTAAGATTGGGTGGCATGGCAGAGGTGCATCACAGAGGAGAAACAGTTCATGGCAGGCAGAAGGCAGAAGAAAAAAGGCAGCAAGCAGCAAGGTAGTGAAGCAGCAAGCCATAACAGCAACCCTCTTTCTGTTCCTTATATTCTATCCGGCCACACACCCTTAGCACTAAAGTCTTCCCATTGTCCACACCCGGAAATATGCCAAACCAGTCAGTAGACTAATATAGTAAGCACACATCCCTGATCCCAGCATCATACAGTCTAGACCAACCAACTCTAACAAGCCCTACCTATGACCACATGAGGCTTTGGAGGGACATGTAGACACAAGCCATAACAGCACAGGAGCCAAGAGGGGATCACAGTGGCTTCAGAAGACTGGAGTGGAAATACAGACGGGGCAAGCCCAGAGGTAGGACATTGTGTTAGTCAACTTTTCCTTTCTGTGACAAAATGCCTGAGAATAAGTGCTTACAGGAGGAAAAGTTTATTTTAGCTCGTGGCTTCAGAAATTTCTGTCCATGGTGAGCTGGCTAACTTGCTTTTAGGTCTATGAGGAGCCAGAAACATCACGCGGGTAAAGCATGGCAGAGGAAAGCTATTCAGGGGCCAGCAAGCAAAAAGGTCGGGAAGGGGCTCAGGACAACATATACCCTAAAAGCCATACCCTATTTAAAAAATATTTCCATTGCTGGGGATGGGTCTCAAGCATTCTTAAGTACATGCTCTTATCACTGAGCTACACCCCTAGTACCCTGAGCAAGATATTTTTAAAATATCATGATTGTTTCCCTTGAGAAAAAAAATACTTTAAAGAGAGGGAATGCCCTGAAAATGTAATGAAGGAGTGGTATACCATTCTTTTCAAAGCAACCAACAAAATATTCTTTGCAGAATTCGATCTCATTTCGATTTTTCTTCTTGCAGGTCTCTGGTTCCTGCTCACTCATGTTTGCATTGGTTGTTGAGTTTGGATCCACCATTCTGGCACCCGCCCATCCCCACCGCCCCCAGTCCTACTCCAGCACCCACTCCGCTCACCCAGTCTTGCTCAACTCCTCTAGTACTATGGTTCCAAATTCACCATTTGCCCTCTAGACTTGGTATTTTTCCACTGGTGTCCTGGTATAGTTGCAGCAAGCCTGCACCTCCAGATTAGGCAGAGCAAAAGGGGAAGAAATGAACCAGAGGCACTGTAAAAAGGAAGCATCAGTTTGGACCACTGGCTGGACATGGCAGACTAACACTGTGACACTATAACTGGAGAAAGGAGACTGATATCCCACAGAAGCACCAAGCATCCTTGCCGTTTGTTAACAACTTCTGAGAATAGAAGTTGTAGGGAATATACAGTCTGTAGGGAAAAAGAACCCACCAGCTAGGTTGGGTGTCTTTTCCGGGCAGAGGGTTGTATTTTGGGTCACATGCAATTGTGGTGGTTAACTATGGGAGGAGATAGCACTGGCCAGGGTGGCAGGGAGGAAAAGATAACAAAAATACCAGTGAATCCACAGCGGGGCGGGTGAAAACTGCACAGAAAGAGTGAGGAAGTAAGCTGGGTTTTCCTCAAACCATAATTTGAGCTGAATGAGCCTTTTCAAGTATATTTTAAAGATTTTTCTCTCTCAGTGAAAACTAGGTGAGACCAGTTTGTGATGAGTGTGTGATTATTTTTGTATTTCCTGTATGTACTTCATGGTTACAGTGAGCTCATTCTTTAATTGGCACATAAGCTGAGGACAACCTGGCCTAACTGGATCAGAGTTGAGCTTCCACTGGCACAGCCCTCCCAGGTTTCTCTGATACGCTCAAGGAAACCCACAGTACCCGTGGCACCACACACAGGGCCCTCAGCTGGAACTGAACGACTAGGTATTCACATGCTTGTGTCACTCTGTCTTTACTCTCATCTTTAAAATGTAGGCATTCTCATTTAGAGTTAACACATTGAGCACATTTGCACTGAGGTGTTAATGATTCTCAGCTCTCCCCTTTCCTGAAGATGGGGGTTGAGCAAGGGTGAAAGTTGAACCTTGGGTTCCAAAGGAGAGAAGAGTTGTTTGTGTATGCATGCTCACAGCAGCACTATTCACGATAACCAAAAGGCCAAAGCAACCCAAGTGTCCGCCAATGGGTGAATGGATACCACAGTGATACAGGTAGATAGATGGATAGATAGATAGATTTTTTGATAAATTTATTTGTAAGTTTAGTCAGCATACCTAATTGATAAAAAAAAAAGAGCTACATTTTAAAAACACTTGGGAGGCCGTCTTTATAACAGTGATTTTTAAAAGTGTGGTACAGTAGATTTAACTCAATCAGACACCACCTTAATTGGCAGAGGTTCAAAAACACTGGAGTACAGTGGACTACTATTCAGCCTTTCACAGGAATGAAATTCTGACACATGAGGCAATGTGGATGAGGCTTGAGGGCATTATGCTAAGTGAAAAGCCCTGCATGACTTTGCTTATAGGACTTATTTAGAGTAGCCAAATTCATAGAGACAGAACACAGAATGATGGTTGCCAGGATTTGGGGGAAAAGGGAATGGAAAGTTTAGTATTTACTGGGTGCAGAATTTATGTTGGAGGTGTTGAAAAGTTTTGGGGATTGGCTGTACAGCAAGGTGAATGTAACACTACTGACCTATACTACTTTAAATGGTGTTATGCTATATATATTTATCATAATTTTTTAAAGATAAGGATAATGGAAAGCAAAAATAAATTCTGCCTATTTTGAAATTCTGAACAGAGCAGGCTGTAAATGAAGTTGGGGTTTTGGTTGCAGTTTTGTGAGAGAAAGAGGGAGGGAGGTGTTGCAGAGATTGCTCTTTATTCTGGAGCTCCCATTTCTGAGTCCTCGTTGATCTGCATTAGAGTCTTTCACTATCCAGCTCAGGAACAGCAGCCTGCTTATTTACCATTCATTTAATGCCTGCCATGGAGTCAGCCAACCCAGGCAGGCTCTGTCATGAGCACAACCATCCTGATTAGGGGTGCTCTTCTCCCTGTTTGCAGATGGAGAAACTGAAGCACAGTGACTCTTCCGTAGCTGAAGGGCAAGTAGACAGAGAAATCCTGTTTTACAAGTTCCTTTCCTGCCTGAGATCAGTATTTGTATTCCCACATCTTTATCCACTTATAGAAAATGTGGAAATAGAAAATAAACATCTTCCAATGTTTCTGATAGTGGACAAGAGAAACAAAGTGAACAGCAGTGTCCAATTAAGCCAGAGCCGCTGTGTGCACAGCTCCAGGCCAGCTTCCTCTGTGCTTAATCTCTTCTCTTTGTTGCTGAGTACACTTAGCACAAGAAAATGTTCACTTTGGATCTAAATGCCCCCTCTTTCCCCATCTCCTGGTTCTTGCTGTAAGTGCTTTTCTGCACCATGCACCCCCATCAAGATGTGCCGCCCCCAAAGCAGTGGGCTTGCCTGATCTCATACTGGAGCCTCCCAAACTTTAAACCAATGTAAACCTCTTCTCTACACAAGCTACTTGCAGTAGTTGTCTTTCTGGTGTGAGAGAAACATCCGACATATACAACCCAAAGGAGGAGAGATTGATTTTAGTTCAAGGGCTCGAAGGTTTCAGTCCATGGTCAGCTGGCTCCAAGGCAGAAACACGGCAGACGGGCCTGGTGGAAGAAAGGTGCTCACCTCAGGGCAGCCAGGGAGCAGAGCACAGAGGAAGAGCCCAGGAAATGGAGGAAACCCTTCAGACCCATGCTGCCCGGCACCCACTTCCTCCTAAAAGGCCCCACCTCCTCATAGCCCATTTGGTTACGAACTCATCAGTGAACTAATGCTTTGTTAAGTGTCGCACCCCATGGTCCATGCACCTCTCTAAGCCCCACCTCTGCTACTGCTGCACTGAGAATCAAGCCCTAAATGTTTTCCAAAGATCTGTCTCCAAGTAAACTGCTAAAACACCATCTAAGATAGAAATCCATTCTTTTATGTCCTATCTGCCTTAAATCATCAATAGAGAAGATTAAAACAGCATTTGGAGAAAAGTGATGAGTCATTATCAGCAGAGGTTTGCTTCTTGCACATAAAAGCTCAGGGATGTGAATTTCTTCTTCCTCCTTCCCCTTCCCCTTGCTTCTCTCTCTCTCTCTCTCTCTCTCTCTCTCTCTCTCTCTCTCTCTCTCTCTCTCTCCCTCTCTTTCTCTCTCTCTTTTGGAATGTTTAATCAATTGATCATTTAGATTCAAAGCTTCTTTTACTCCATTTTCATTTGATTGAAAAATTCTGTATCTATTACCCTGAGATTACTGATACATATTTCCAATATTTCATCTGAAGCTCTTTTGCCATTTTGTATCACTAAATTATTGATGTTTCAAGTGTTTTTATTTTGAGGGTCACCTTGAATCTTACATTCTTACTGACTTCCAGTGATGTTTGCTTCTGGAAAGATTATACCTTAACATGGAGGAACAAATCTTAAATTATTGGGGGGTAAGAGAAGGGAGCCAGGTTTCAGGGTGATGACAGGTAGGATTTTGATCTTTCACTAATTGTTTGATGCTTTCTAAAGAAGCATATATTACTAATCAAATTAAATACTATGTTTTTTAATAAGTATAGACAATCATAACAAAAACATGATCCAATTTGGAGGTTGTTTTAATCAGGCTCTTTTAGAGAAATGATCAATAGGATATATACACACATCAATAGGGGGGTGAGGAGGGAAAAGAGAGACAGAAACAGAGAGAATCAGAGACAGAAAGAGAGACAGAGTGCTTTATTGTAACGCTTTGGCTTATGGGAGCGTGCAAGTTAAGAAGCACTAAGATCTACAGTTGGCAAGCTGGAGGCCCAGGTAAGATTATGGTGTGGGTTCCAGTCCCAGTCCCATACTGAAGGCAGTATGATATGTTTCCATGTGTCCTCTATTCATTACATCATTTTTTAATGAAGATACTTTTCCCACTACTGTTTATGCAGTAATTTCTGTCCTTTGACACAAACATATGTGACACATCAGATTCGTATGAATAAATGGAGGATACAATGAAATTAGCTAAAATAAAGGAACTTATCTCAGTTCTTAGGGTGGCTAAGCTTGGAAAATCAGGCTCAGGAACATCTGCTATACCAAAGAAAAATCTGGAAACTTAAGGTTATAAAGAGAAAAAGTGGAGGCAAATGCTGCTTGGGTTCATTTGGCTTAAATACATGACATTTTTTAGATGTGGGGGAGAAGAGGTTGTGCAAGTCTACCCTCATCTTCAATTTGCAGCACCTAGTTTAGTGACACAATCCATGAACTCAACAGTAAGAGATAGCAAGCCTAATTACTTAAGAAACCCAGCAAGCCTAATTACTTAAGAAACCCGGAGAACAGCAGCAAGATCTTTATTAACGGAGGTGTTTCTGGCCCCTTGTGCAGCTTCCTTTGATAAGGTGATTATTGCTTTATTGGGCTCAGCCTTTCCAGAACCATGGACAGCTCCTGCACAGCAGGAAGTGCTTTTCCTGCCTATTCTCTTCCACTTGCAGAATTTTAGAGGAAAATAGACCTGAAAGACTAACTCTTAACATCTCTGCTGGATAAATGAGAGAACTGACGTTCATGAAAATTAAGGGACTGGGCTGGGGCTATAGCTCAGTGGCATAAATGCCTGCCTAGCAAGTACAAGGTCCTGAGTTCGATTCCTGATACCAAAAACAAAAACAAACAAACAAAAAAATTAAGGGACATACACAAATCACATGTAAAAACACGAAAAAAGCCATCTTGTTTAACACATAGCTTAGAGAAATGATCACTTTCAACATCTGTGTTTAAATACATTCTATCACTTAGCACTGTGTGGAATGTGAGATTCAGTTTCTTTATTCTGTATAGTGGGTATAAGAATGTCTTCCATGCATTTGTGAGTCCAGGCAAAACAGAGAAAATGCCCAACATGGCCTGATGAACAGTAAGGCTTCCATACATGGTAGCTGGTAATGAAATCAACTTTCTTTTCTTTACTTCAAGGAGAATAATATAAAAGAACAATAGCAACGTACCAACAACACAGACCAAAACAAAACAAAGCAGGAACAATAAAAATGAAGCAGGGTTTCAGAAATCAATAATAGGAATGAACAGTGGCTGTTATATTACGTACTGTCATCTTCTGTGAAGTTGCTCAGATGACCAGATGTAAGAGTGCAAGACCGATCCAACCATTAAAGAGAATAAAAGGGCTGGGAATATAGCTCAGTGGAATAAGCGCCTGCCTAGCAAGCACAGGGTCCTGGGTTCGATCCCCAGCACCGCCAAAATAAATAAATAAATAAATAAATAAATAAAGAGAATAAAAAATAAAAACAAAGAAATTAGAAATGATATAGAATTTCATTAGACAATATGGTAGGAATTCACCAATAGCTGTTGTATTGCACATTGTAGTCTTCCAAGTAGTTGTTCAGATTACCAGATATAAGCATGAAAAATTAGTCAAAAAGAAAAAAAAAAAACAGGCATCATTAACTGTTCCTTTCAATAAACGATTAGACTTTACCAGCACAGTTATCCCAGCTATGTATCTACCTACCTATCTATCTATCTACACACACACACACACACACACACACACATATATATTCATTTCGTTCTTTCTTTTTCTCCTTTCCCTCACCAGAGTTGTTCCTTCCTTTGAGCAATTTCTTTCCCTTTCACAATATCTATTTTATGTTTTGGGTTTTATTTACTCTTTCAGGTTCTTACACTAGGGAGATAATACAACGTTTACACATGTGGAAATCAACTTTCACTCCCCCCACACACACACAATACTGAGAAAAAACTAAGTGCAAAATACCACCCAAGCTGCTGTTTAGTACCCCAAGGCGTGAAGCAGTAAATTCTGGGTAACTCCGAGTTTTACCTGACATTTTGTAATTCATTCATACTTACTCTTTAGAGCAAGAAATTTCAAAGATGACTGTGATATCTCCCTTTTTTCTCAGAGTATAAGATTTAAGTACAGTATTAGCAAAAGCCTATTTATATAGCTGCACCATTTGAACCAGGATTTGGCAACTTCAGCAAAATGGACCCTTCTGTTCAAACTCAGAAGCTTGCTCCTTAGCCTGCCCGCCTCATTCACAGTATCCCCTCACTGTCCATGTCTTTCCCTTACAGAAGATTAAAATTACCAATATCCATCCTCTCTCCTTCTCCTCTTACCCCTCCCCCAGGGAGGATGTTTCCCGAATGTCTGCTGTGTGCTAAATGCCGCGTGAGGAGGTAGACACAGTTCTCGGATGCATAAAGCTTCCATCTGAAGGAGAAAACAGCACTAAGTAAGCAATTACCATAAAGTAGGAGTGTGATCACCTCTAAAGATCATCCTGTTCCTAAGAAGTGAAAAGTAACTCTCTTATAAGAGTTTAAGGACTCATCCACACTGAAGAAAAGTGACATAGCAAATCGTTGCCATTGTGATAGTCTACTCCTCACTCTGCAGTGGATGTGTAATGGCAAAACCCAGCATTTCAAATCTCCTAAAGTGAAATATGAAACTTTTATTATTGCTCTCACTTTTTTTTCCTCTATTGGAAAAAACATCAGAATGCAGTTTTTTTAAAGCAATGTATCTAACACAAAAAAGAGAAATATTCAAAAAATACATTAAAATATATACCACAGGGCCATACATCTACCAATAATCACATTGGAGTGGATGCAGTGGAATTCTAAATTGGGATTATTGACAGGTCAGTCTGGACCAAGTGGTTGGGAGTTGGTGATTTTATGACTAATGCAGATGCTGAACACGTACACTGTACCTGCTTTTCTACTTCTGAGCCACATTACTCAATTTGTTGCAGATATTTCATATCTAAAGCTTAGTGCATAAAGCATAGCTAGTGTTAATAAGGACCTGCGTGCACATCTTCATCCCTGAAGAGCTTGGACAGCAATAATTAATACACTCATCCCCTTGTCATAAGGGGCAAGTTTCGCATCCTGGTTTTCAGAGCCTTGGGACGAGGTGCATTTCACCTCGCGTGCTCAGGGAAGCAGTGATGGACCTTGGTCTTACGTAGGCAACATCCTCATCCTCATCTTTGGGAAGGGGCTTTAATTATGTGCCCCTTCCCTCTTTTTACCTTTCCTACTCTTTTTCTCCTATTTTTTCCACTAACACTAGAGATCAGTAGTTTGAAAACAATGTTAAGGAATGAATGACCTGAAGAAAAAGAAATGAAATTGAAAAGAGAAAGTATTCCGTTTGTATGGAAAGCATACTGACTTATGTGATACCTAACTTGCCTTCCCACAATTTGTTACTATTTTACTACAAAGAATAATAATAGCTGCCATGTGTTGAGTGTCATATCTCTCAGGCATTATGCCAGGTACTAGGGATAAAGACGTTTTTTAATGAAAAAAGACAAACTCCTTGCCTTAAGGGAATTTATGGAATATTAGGAAGACCATCTTGAAATCAGGTAACTTTGATATAATATAAGTATGATAGTTGTACCGATACATTGTAAAGACTACCTAGAGAAAACATAAATGCCCTAATCTGACAAACATGGAAGAGTCACTACTAGAGTTGTTATCTTGGCAAAGCCGTATAAAATGAATAGGGGCTGTCAAGGTGAAATGGTTTTCTTAGTCTGTTTTCTGAAGCTATAATATAATACCCAAGACTGACTACTTTATAGAGAAAAGGGATTTATCTTGCTCACAGTTCTGGAGGTCTAAGAGCTTGTGTCCTAGTAAGGATATCCTGGCTGTATCATCACATGACAAAGATACAGGAAAGGAACTGGCCATGTGCAGAAGGGACCAAGCACGTGAGGAGGCTTTACTTTATAACAGCTCACTATCATGAGAACTCACTCACTTGGAAGCCAGCAATAATCTCTTCTAAGGTAGGTCCTGTGACTTAGTTACATTCCAATAGATCTACCTCTTAAATGTTCCACCACTTTAATGTCACTGCGGTGAGGACCAAGCTTCCAGCAATGAATCTTTTCGGGACACCTTCAAGTAATACCCAGACCAGAGCCAGGGAAAGGCTCCCAGTCCAAGATATGATATGAGCCCCAGCAAGGAGCCTGGGCCTAGCATGGTGGGTAAGGTGTGCAGCAGCACTTGGAGGGAGGAGCAGGATGGGAAAGCAGCAAACAGCTTAGCTTTGTTACTGCATAAAGATAAAGGCAGAGAGGGGAGGAGTTCAATTTGGAGCATGGATAGAAGCCAGCTCCATAGCTAACAAGAAGCAATAATTTTCCCCTGGTGGGAGTGTGTTATCTACATTGTACACATTTTATGGAATGAAACTGCACTCCCAAATATATTTTTCATAAAATTTATTTCCTTCATCTGAGCCTCTAATGGCACCACAGTTTCTCATGATTCTAAATGAGATAAAGATTCTCCTGCCTATTCAGTCACTCTGTGAATATTGGTGTCAAGCACTGCACTAGGCAACGAGGAGTGGGGGCTGAGAGGAACCCCAAGTCCGGGAGGGGGAGGCGGGAAGAAGAGAGAACAAATGCTAACAACGCTCCGGCTCTGGGATATGAACACACAGAAGTACACTCGAGGAGTTATGCAGGCACAGGCCAGGAAGGTATTAGCCTGCTTGGGTTGCAAAAAGAGTGCCCTAGGAGTACTGTAGGAGGAGTACTGTAGGAGGAGTGCCGTAGGAGGTTAAAGCAATGTTCATTTTCTCTCTGTCCTGGAGGCTAGAAGACTAAGGCCCAGGGGTCTGCAGGATTGGTTTCATCTCAGATTACTCCTCTGGGTGCGCAGATGGTAGCTGTGTTAGCTGTCTGTCATGACACACTTTATAAGTCGTTAACTTATACAGAGACAAGGCTTGTTTTAGTCAGGGCCCATGATCAGCTGGCCACATTGCTTTTGGGCCAATGGGGAGGCAGCACATCATGGAAGGAAGAAAAAGCTTCTTACCTCACAGCCAAGGAGTCAGAGAAAAGGTACTGTTATTCCCTCCAAGGGCCCACCCCCAAACACCTACAAATCGTCCACCAAACCCTGCCTCTTAACGGCTCCCCCACCTCTCAGGAGCACCATCGTGGGGACCCAGACCTCACCCCAAAGGCCTTCTGAGAACACTCAATATCCCAACTGTAGCAACCATCTCATTGCTGTGTCCTCATCTGGCCTTTCCTCTGTGTACAAGGGCGTCTCTAGTATCACTATGCATCCAAATTTTCTCTTCAAAAACATCAATCAGATTGGCTGGGCCCCATGGCCTCATTTCCAATTAACCATCTACTTGAAGGCCCTTTCTACAAGTACAGTCACTGTATGAGGTGCTGGGGTCAGGGGTTCAGCACATGAATAATGTTAAAAGAACACGGTGAGTCTTTTGCCTGGGTTTGGACATGGGGTCTTCAAAATTATCCAAGAAGAGATGCTTGAACTTACTCCTGGGAGTAAAAGATGAAACTGCTGAAGGCTTCACATAAGAGAGTGGTAGGTAGCTCCCTGTGTTTGGAAGGAATCCCCTGTCCACAGGGGGACTGGAGAGGCTGCTGTTGTTCTTTAGAAAAGAATGATGAAAGTCTGCACAAAGGTAGGAGGAGGCAAACCTTTCAAAGATGTTTAGGAAATAAACTAGACTTGATCTCCTAGGGCTGTGTGTGTGTGTGTGTGTGTGTGTGCATGAGAGAGAGGGAGAGAGAGAGAGAGAGCAGAGAGACAAAAAGAGGCAGAGAGAGGAAGGAGAGAGAACAATGAAAAGGAGGAGAAGTTTACCTGGCATCATAGTTTAAGAGGGCTGACCAGCTGACTCCATTGCTGGTAAGCCGGTGGTAAAACAGACACACTGTGGCAGAGGAAAGCTCCTCCCTTCATGATGTCTAGGAAGGAGAGGGTTAGGACAAGGACAAAATATACCCCTCAAAGTCACACCCCAGTGACCTGCCTTATCCCATTAGGCCCCACCTCTTCCTGAGGCCACTGAAATATGAAATCTTTAATGGGTTAATTCTCTGAGGAAGTTGGAACTCTTGTGATCCAACCAACCTAAATCTTAACCCAACATATGAGGCTTCTGGGGGAACACTTAAGATCCAGTTCATAACACCCTCCCAAGGCACACAGGCAGTGACTTGCTTCCTCCAGGTGGGTCCAACTGCTAAAGTTCCCATCACCTCATAGTAGTATCACCAGCTGGGAATGAAGCTGTCTTAGTGACTTTTCTCATTGGTGAGACAAAATACCAACACCAAAGTTAAGGAGGAAAGGTGTACTGTTGCTCACAGTTTGTAGAAGTTTTAGTCCACAGTCAGGTGACTCCAAGGCAGGGTGGCATGGCAGTGGGGAATCACAGAGGAGAAACAGTCCATGGCAAAGGAGGGCAGGCAGAAAGCACAAGAGGCAAGTACAGCAGCAGCAACCTGCCTTTCCCTTTTATCTCTCTAGGCGGCTTGGCCTTTGGGTGGTGCCACCCACACTCAGGGTAGGTCTTCCCATTATCCACACCCAGAACTATGCCAAACTAACCAGTGGACTAATTCAGTACTCACACACCTTTGATCCCAGGTTCACACACTTAATCCAAGCATCACACACCTTAGATGCAGCCACCTCTGAGAAGACCCACCTATGACTGCATGAGGCTTTGGGGCCCCACCTAGACACAAGCCGTAACAGAAGCATTCAACACAAGCGTCTTGTAGGGACAGAAGGCCCAAACTCTAACAGCTCTTGTCCCAGAACGGTGGTATGGGGAGGTGATGGGAACTTTAAGAGGCGGGGTCTGGTGGGAGTTCTTTGGGTGACTGAGGGCCTTCTGGGAATGTGGTTCTCTCTTTACTCTTCTCTGCCTTTCAGCCATGAGGTGAGATGTTTTTCTTGACTACACACTCCTGCCTTGATGTGCTGTTCCCCACCAGGCCCAAAGCAAGAGAGCAAATCAACCACGCACTGAAGCCTTCAAGACCGTGAGGCAAGATAAACGTGTTCCTTTTGTAAAATAAACACCAAAGGTGTTTTGTTCTTCTTTAATAGTGATGGGAACCTGACCAACACAATGTATCCTAAAGCTCAGGTAAAAGAAGGAAATTTTATTAGTGTCATAGGCTACATTGTGTTTCACCAAAATCTACATACTACCGTCCTAAGTACAGTACTTTAGGATATGAAGTTCTTTTCTATGAAGAACCCTTAAGGAGATAATGAAAGTAAAAGGAAACCATTAGGATGGGCACTAATCCAGTGTGACAGGTGTCTTTATTAGAAGAGGAAATCTGGACCTGCAGAGAGACACCAGGGGTATATGATGACATAGCACAGGCCATGTGAGGACAAAGTGAGAAGGCCGCCAGGAGAGAAGCCACAGACAACCAGCCCTGAGGACACCTTGGTCTTAGACTTCCAGCCTCCAGAAGTTGGCGAAATCAATAGCAGTTGTTTAATCCCTATACACTGTGTACTTTGTTAGAGCAGGCAGAGCAGGATAATGCAATTAGTAAACATATTTTCTAGATAACCTAAATCTATTCTTCTAAGTGTAAAACTTTTGAAAAATTACTACATTTGTAAGGATACACACACTCACATGTGCACACACAGAGACTTTCTTTTGTGGTGCTGAGGGTGAGCCCTTGGTCTCACGCATGCCAGGCAAATGCTTAACCACTGAGCTACACCTCCAGCCCCAAGAAGAATATACTGTAAGTTGTATCCGTAAATAATAATCCAATGAACTGCTTGTTGAGCCGTCAGGTCCTGTCTTTCTCTCAGGCATGATACAGCACTGCCAGGTCCACGGCAGACTGAAGGGACAGTTACCTTCTGGCCCTGATCCCTCCACTCTGCTGAGCACTGTGTGTGGGGGTTTTGTTTCATCTTGGTCCCCTGCCCTGCTGCTGCAGGCTGTCACCTCCTTCTGTTGTCATGTATCCACCTCTAGCAGTCTCCTGCCTTCCTTCCGAGGTAGCTGGACACCAGATTAGCAAGTTTGCTTGAATTCTGTGTGAATGAGGAGTAAACAAGCCTTGAAGGGAAACCTAAAGAACACAGATCACGTGCTTTTTATGTACAAATTCAGTGAGATCTCATAGCTCCTGAGCGAACACTTTCACTTCCTTCCTAGATGTTGACAGCCTGGAAGACAGTCGAGATTATCATCTAAATCACCTACAAATAAATGAGATGTTGCTTTTTTGCCCAAAATGCTGGTGAATCCTCTGTAGATGTGAGGATCTCCCAAGGGTCCGGGTTATGAATTCTTGGTATGTTTCACCTGCCTTCCCCCTGCCCACCAGAGCCTGTAGTCAGTGCACAGTGGCTGCTGTGTGAACTGCTGTTAGGAAGGCTGCCCTTCATGCCTCCTCCACTTGACATTCTGCTGAATCTGTAACTCTCGCAGAAGACAGACGCAATTTATCTTCCTGCTTCTCCATGAAGATCCAGAAAGATACAGTCATTTGTTAGAATTCACTTGGAAGCATCCCACACATCAGGGCCCGTGGACTGACTGCTGAGGCAGTGTTTTCAATGTCAAAATAAAATCTCGAGAACCAAAATTGAAATGAGGCAAATTAGCCTGGAGAAGCCTCTGGCATGGATTCAAAACTGGTTCTAGTTCCCAAGACTGGGAGGAAGGAATATGTCGGTACCTCTGGAAAAGATGCTCAATTTGAATTAAAGATGGTTTAATCTTTGTTACGTGATTCTCCTCAGTTTAACTCTGAGCGGAGTTGCCCTGGAAGCGCAGGCTGTGTGCAGACCAAAGGTGTTTTATGGACTCCTAGGCCTGGTCACAGGTCATGCTTCCACCCGTGTTCCCTGCCGCTTCAGAACCCTAGGTCCTTCTAGCCTCTGTGTCTTTCTCCTGGTGTTTTAAACCCGACATCCTCACTTTAGAGAGAAGAGATATAGAGAAAGGTAAGATTTTTAATGGACATAAAATGGCCCAGCTAAGCCAATTAAACACTCAAGGCAATATTTTTACTTAAAAGCACAGCATCCAGTAGCAGGCAAAGCTGACGATCCCCTCTGCACGTCTTCTCCGCAAGCATCTACTGCCTTCCTGCGGCTGCAGCCACCTCTCCTAACTACACCTGGGCCGCTGACAACACAGCACTATCTTAGGGGATAATACCATAGGGTTTTGTGGCCTTTAAATAACCAATGAGCTTTCAACGTCCTTGGAAGATATGTGAGGAAGTTGGGCTACTGAGAAGTCTGTTTTGAATCCATTTTTATTTCACAAATATTAAACGTCTACCAAGTCTCAGGCACTAAGTACTATGTGAGACATTACTGAGAAGAGACTGCTCCAAACAGCCTGCTGCTTAAGGGTCACAGGGAGCTGTGACAGTCATGCACATGAGCCAACCCCACAGGATGGAACATGGCCAGCGATCCTTTGCCACGAGAGAGAGCAATGTTTTCCTGTCCTTGAATTCTACTGGCCTTGTGGCTTCACTGCACCACCAGAATGGTAATGAAGTTACATGACTTCTGCAGTGGCCCTTGAGAGATCTATACCTTTAGCTTTTGCTACCTCAAATGTTCCCTCTCAAAGTCATTGAAGTATTTCAGCTTTCACAAGTTCACCATGGTGTGAAGAAGCCCTCATTAGCCACATGGAGAAGAGGCTGTGAGAAGGGCCCATGAAGATCCAGAAATGTGAGAGTCCTTCTGGACCCTCAGCCCTACCCGGCCCCAGAAGAAGGTGTCCACATGGCTATGCCCATCCTGCAGCAGATGAACCATGGAATACCGTAGAACTACAAGCAAAGAAGATGGCTACTCTTGCCAACTGCTGTGTCTTAAGAGGAATTGCTTTGCAGCAAGGCAACAGGTATCCTAGGAGAGATGCAAAGCAGAAACATGAATGTTCAAGGTCATCTTTGTGGGGAGGGCTCAGACTTTAAGACTCCCACCCAGTGCCCACTTTGAAGGCACCGGAGAAGCAAGCATAATTGAAAGAAATAAAATCCCCTCCTCGAGCTTGTCAGCAGAATATCGCGTTGGCAGCAGCTCTTCAATACTGTGTTTGCCCATCCCATCATGTCAAACAGATGCCCATCTCTGTGTGCATGAGATATTCAACACTTGATTATAAAATAGGGCTTGGGTTAGATGATTTTGCCCCACTGTAGATAAAAGTTATGATGTTTGGTAGATTTAGTGTGTATAACACATTTTGAGTTAGGATATTTTCAACTTCTAGTGGATTTATCAGGGCATAACCCCTTTGCAAGTTGAGGAACTAGAATAATAGCAGGCAGACATACTCAGGATTCTAAATTTTATGGCCATTGTCTCAACCCCCAGCTCACTGTCATTAGACAGAGCTTGAGGAGGCTCCCAAAGCTGAGATAAGGAACCTAACCCACTCTGCTTGCACAATGTTTGCTTGTTTGCTGACTCCCAACACAGAAAAAGAATTTTCAGGACTAGTCAGTAAGAGACATGGGAAAGGTTTTATGAGGTAGAAATTACACTCCAAGAAATAAATTGTAGGCCCTTGTGAGAGAGACGTGCCTTATTTCCTGGAACTGGAGACATTTATGTTTTTCTCAAGGGAGTGGAAACCCCAGAAAACGTGGTTCCTACCTGAGGGGGGTACTGGCCATCTTATAGGTGTAGACCCAGTTTTTTTAAGATAGCTTGATTGAGACCACTATGAAGCAGCTCTGAGTAGAATTTAATATTAACCAATTGGCTTTTCATGTGTGTGTGTCAGTTTGCCTGAGGTCTAGGCCCTTATCTGGAGATGAGCAGTGGACTCATAGTAAGTCAATCTCTATGAGCCATTGGTCCCCCCTGAGGGCTGTATTGGCCTGTTAAGTTGGGATGCCTCAAAGGACAAGATAAGCCCACAGCTGAGGACTTTTGGCTCCAACTCCAATGAACTAAAAGGAGACTGTAGCTGCAGGCATTGCATTCCTGCAGTGAAGGTCTTCCTGGAGATAACTTAGTTCTCCTAAATTATAATAAAGTATTACTTGGAGAAGTCCTTAAAGGGATTCCCAAGTCCTGCCCAGATTCCTGCATTTTCTTCAGTATTCAGTATTCCTCCTTTGTTTGAAAGCCAAGTAAATATAGACTGACAAGGGAAGTCTTGTTCTTAACCCAGAGATCTCAAATTCTGTAAGACAGTTGGACCTTTCTGGAGCCCTAAAAGCATTTCAATTGTCTCATTTATTTAAGCCTTCACCATCCACTCCTTTGGGAGATTGTGGGTCTGATCAGCCTACAATAACTAAGGCTTATTAACCGATAATAGATAATTTAAACATTCTTTGGATTCTCTCATCTTGTTCCTTTGTCAAGTTCTTGCCCTCTTCTTTCCCAGCTTATGGACTTTTGGTATTCCTGAGGCATTTTGGGTATAGTGGGTCTGGAGAGAAAGGCGTCTAAGTACAGTATAACCAAGGGAAACTCACTATGGATCACCTTCTATAACTTCAGCTGAGTCACAGAAGTTGCAGTCTTCTTAAAAGAACAATGTTTTTTAGTTGCGATTTCCTTATCTCTTCTCTTCCTATCTTTTATTTCTTCCGCACCACCTCAGCGTGGTAGACTTGTTTAATACTCTGGTTCGGGGGCGTGTCCTAAATACCTTCTAACCCCTAGGCTCCTTCTCATGGCCCATGCTTGTTTCAGATGGAGATTTTACCAAACAAGGTGGTGATGTTTGGTGGCCACTATTTGGCCCATGCTAGGTTGCTTTGTATTTTAGCAGGGGGTGTTACTATTCATTATTTTTGTTAGCATACATCTCCCATCTCATAGAATTTCCATGGCTCCAGATCCTTGCTTTCCTTTGCGAGCATCATAAAACTTGGGGTTTTCAGCTTAGTTTTTTATATAGCAGGAACTCATCTGGCACAATCAGAGGCAGCAGTAATTGGAATCTTGATCTTCTAACATCTCCCTGTTGGAGCGCTACTTTAAGAAAAAGACTGCTTAAAGCTAGGCTGCGGGCTACACATATGTTTGAAGGAGAGAGGGAGAGAGAGAAAGAGAGAGGGGAACATTCACATGATGGAATGAGACTTAGGGCTGGATTTCCTTTACTGTCAAGTGTCCCTAGTGCTTAAGTGCCTCTGGTCCAGGCAGGAGAGAATAAGCTGTCTCATAGACCCTACTTCCAGGCCTCCCTCAACTGGTCCTTCCTTCTCCTCCCCCCCACTCCCACCCCTCTTAACCCTTCTCTACCCTCCTAGCTCTGGGCTGCTGCCCCTAGAGTGGTCAGAAAGAAACAAGAAAAGGCCGATTGGGGAGAGGGTAAATGTAGAAAAGAAAAAGGTAACGAGCATTCCCTCCCCATTCCACCCCTTTCAGGAAAACCAGCTACATTTCCTTTAACTTAACTCTTACCTCATTTCTAAGCTAGGCCCTCATTTCTCCCTGCAAAGCTGCTCCGGCATTTAGCTTTCAAAGCCCAGATGGGAAACTGGAGGGAGAAATGATATGGGGAAAGTATTCATTTCATTTTTTTCCCTTGAATCTTGAAAGAGAGAACTCGTGTGGGTAAAAAAGGAAATCAAAAAGGCAAAACAAAAAAATAATAATAAACCTTCAATATACCAGTCTATTAGCAGCAAGCCTTAAGAAATTCTCTAGCACAAAGCTGATCTGAAGGGTAAGGTGAAGCAGAAATACTGCCCCAAAGAAAACTGGACCAAAAAAGAATGCTGAAAAGATCACCTGTCTCTGAGAAGCAGTCACCTACTGTATACCATCTGACGAGCCAGGAAGGCAGCTTTAAAGTGTGCCTAATGTCATTTACATTTTAATTATTGCATTTTATGGTACTGTAAATTTAATTGAAATACATGTTTACCCAAATTCCTCTCTGCCATATGGCTTAATAATTGGACCTGTCTCATAAACTTCATGGGGTCAGGATGAAGAATAGTGACATCCCATGATAGGTCATTCCAGGACCAGAATATCCTGGCCATCCCCTTCCACCCCCCTTTGTTACCGAGCTAGCTTTGGGCTGCTGCCTCTAAAGAGGTCAGAAAGAAAAAAAGAAAAGGTCAATTGGGAAGAAAGTGAATGTAGGAAAAAAAAAGCTAACTAGCAGTCCCTCCCCACTCCACCCCCTTCAGGAAAACCGGCTCCCAATTCTGCTTTGGGAGCTTAAAATCTCTCTGCAGAAGAATATTCCTCCATCACTGTTCTTGAGTCGAGTGTGAAAGGTGTGTATTGATTTTAAAATAGGCAGGAAACAGCAAAACCACTCTTTGGGACCGGGGAGGAAAGGGTTATCTCTTCTGAGGTCCACTTGTTCCTGACAAAGGAACATCTTATTATGTCACAACAGAAAAAACAAGCTTTCTTTGGAAATGTCATTTTCTGGTGGATGGAAAGATCAATCCTCCTGCCCTGGGAGGAGCAGAGAGCTTTGTAATTGGGCCGGTATTCCCTCTTTTCATGTCAGGATTCTCTCCTGGTCATCTTCAGAATTAGTCTGAAGACTGGGGAGGTTTGCAGAAGTCACCAGGCACGGTGTTTTGTGCCCTTTTTTTTTTTTTTTTTAATTTGTCTGTCTCATGTTGGTGCTACCTAAGAACTGATAATCTTTTTTTTTTCCTTGTCCCCTAACTCTGCTTCCCTCACAATTACCAACTGTCACAGGGAAACTTTGTTCCCTCACCACGTTAACAGGGAGCAGGAAGGAGTCAAAGACAGCTCTGGGGCGCATCAGGGCTCAGAGCCAAGGCCAGAATAGCCAGCAGAAGCGTCTCTTAGGTTTGCCTGGAATTAAACTGAAGGCACCATTCTCACCTCTCTCACCGAGGCCTCTGGACTCAGTACAGGTCCCAGGGCTAGAAAGATGAGGCCCTTCTGAAAGTCAGTGACTTAGAGCTAAAAGGAGCAGAAGGTTGGAGTGAGCCATCCTCAGCTAGGGATTAAGAGGCTGTAAGGCACAAGACTGAACCGAGTCCATTCTAATTCTGCAGCTTGAAAGTGGCTCTGAGTGCAGACATGCAGGACACAGCTGGACCTCAGGAACCGGCCAGAGCTATATGTGCCCTGGCTCGGGCAGAGCAGCCCCGAATTCCTTCCAGACAGAGATGCCAGGGGTCAGTCTCTCCTCTGCCCTAAGTACAGTGATCCTTTCTTCCCTCTTGTCTTTATTAGTACATGCTTGCAGTCCATGGGGATTACATTTATCCTGAGGAGCTGGTATGTGTACATAGCAGGTCTTAATTTTTTCTTTGTCTGCTGACTCTGCTTCCCTCCCTGCTTTAGTGATGGTGATGATGACAAGGCATTGACAAAAGGCATCACTGTCATTTTGTCAATAATTCACTTTTGCACACATCACTTCAATGTGATGTAAGTAAGCTCTGTAATTATGCCTATTTTGGAGAGAAAAACTATCAAAGCTAGGAGGTTTAGGTGATTTCTCTTAATCTCACAATAAAAGTCAGGTTTTGTGTTATTCAGAGTATATAACTTCATGTCCTGTGTTCCTTATTACAAGACTTCAATCCTAAAACCACCCACGAAAAGTCTTATATGAAGAAAGAGGGCTGACCTTTAAGAAATGTCTAGTCATAATGTAGACTAGTGTATTTAGTCTGCCAAGAGCAGAATTTTCAAAGTAAGGTCACATACTCACAGTCTTTTGTTTATATTTTTCTATTTGACAAGTTCAAGGTTGCCTGGAAACATCTAGCCAAAGAAATGAAAAACCAATATCATTTTTTTTTCTAACATCCAACACTTTAATTGAATTTGTTACTCAGATAAGAATTCTGGTTTCAAAATTCTATTTTTTATGGCCTTCAGAACATTAGCTTCTCTTCCCTTTAACTAATAAAACTTACTGGAAATGGCTCTGTAAACTCACAAGTACCTCAATAATGCTGATACATCTTCCTGGTAGACCGTGGTAGGCCCTGTGGGGGAGTGCAAAATGTAATCCTCCCCCTTGAGGGGCTTATTGTCAGTTGAGACTGATGGTACACACGCTTCTTAATTTGGAGTGGAACCTACCTCAGCAAACTCATCATAATTTGAGGTTTAAAAAATGTGTTAAACACACTAACCGCTCCTAGTTTAACCACACCGTAGGGTGGTGATAGCAAACCTTTTAGAGTTTTCAACGATAACAAACAGCCAGCTATAGCATGCGTGCCATACGTTCCCACCACTGCTGTATGCTGTAGGTTGTTCCCCCTCCTGACTGCACCGTGGCCTGGGAGCTATCCAGTGTGATGAGCGAGGACCAGACTGAGCATTGCTAACCTGGTTGTTTGGCCCTGCTGCTTTGATCCCATGATGGCGTGGTGCATCATAACAGGAGCACGTGGCAAAGCAGCCGGGAAGAAAAAGAAAAAGAGGAGGAGGAGGAGGGCTCCCCTTCAAGGACATGCCCCCAAGAACCTGACTTCCCTGGACCCCACTCCTAAAGTTCTTCTATGTCCCAATAGCATCACAAGGTGGCAACTAAGCCCTTTTTTATTTTTTAAAGGGAAAAGAAAACAAAAAACAAAAACAACACAAAAGCAATAAAAACAATACAGAATTTCAAAACAAGGTGATAGGAAGTTAATAATGGTTGTAGTACGTATTCTTATCTTCAGTGAAGTTGCTCAGATTAACAGATCTAAGAATGCAAGATTGATCAAACAATTAAAGAGAATAACACTGTATAATCATTAAGAGAAAAGTTAGTAGATGAATAAAACCCAAAAAGGAAAAAGGGCCATAAGTAGTGATAGGTTTTAAAGGCTGATAGGAAACTTAGGGTGGGTTGTGTGGACCAAGAACTTGGGGTCCATGAAAATGCATAAGCACACAAACACAGGTGAACTGGGATGGGGACTGAGGACAGGGAGTTCCAACTGTCCCTGAGGATCCCTGGATGAAAGTAGAAGAAATGCTTGGAAATTTGAACTGGAACAAATTGTAGAAGGTCAAACAAAGCATCTAGGATTTCAAATTTCACACCAGGCAGAAGCTTGGAAGGTGTCTGAGCAGCAGTGTTGAGTGGCCTAATGCTGGGGTGAACCCCACTAGCAGGCTACAGAGCTACAGGTCAGAGACGAGAGCCTGACGAGAGAAGTCACAATGCAAATAGAGAAGGTGAGGCTCGCTGGGGTTGAGTTGAGTGTGAAGTCCTAAGATAGGCAAGGACAGGAGGGGACAAAACATGACCAGAACAGAACAGATGCAGCTTTCTCATGCATGGAGTCTGCCTTTTAAAAATGTTCCTCAACCCTGTCCTGCCTTTTTATCTCTAGTGTCAAGGGTACCATCCATTCGTCCACCCATTAGCCTGTCAGGAAATATATGTGTTCTACCTAACATAAGCTGGAACTATCCTGGCCATTTTGTTACCAAACAGGGTCCAAGGGGGTCCCCCAAGGAGGAAATGAGGATTTTATCTCATCCCAGCCACAAGGTAGGTTGTGGGTTAGCTGACTTCCCTCACAGAAAAGGAATTTTCAAGATGCGTCAGTGACAGGCATTAAGAGGGTTATTAGGGAGATTTTAAAAGTCCACACACAGAGAGAATAGTGTGGGCCCAAGGGAGAGGCCCACACTCCTCAAGATGAGTATCTAGGGCGTTCATTCCTACTGTCTGTCAGGCCACACACCTGACAGGCTGTGTTAAGAGGCAAATCATTTACATGTGTTTGAAACCAAGTTCTTTGAAACCATTGCTTCTTCCTTGAAATGGAGAGCTGCAGGATTAAGTACAACTTACAGCTGAGAGTCCACTGTACATGCTTGTTGTGGCTTTAAGACCCTGAGTAATTTTTGGGAAGGGGAGCGAGTTTCCTCATAGGGAAGGAAGCTTAACTTTTTCACCCTGAAGCTGCAGTTTTCCTTTTAAGTGAAATTTAAAGTTACAGTTTTCCCTGTCTCCTTTTCACGTGTCTTGTCCTCTTCTGTCCTAATGCTGCTTCAGTTTGATTCAGGCTATTGAGTCAGGTTTCCTGTGTGGTTCCTCCTGCCCCTCCACTCTCTCATTTTCCAAGAGCTGGCTTCCAGGTCCGCTCTCAGGACTTGTGTACCTTGCACTGACCTTGGCTTCCTTGGAATGGCTGGCCATATAGCTTTCATCATCAGTGACTCAGATAGAATTTTCAGGATTAATTCTCAGGGCCACATTGCCCGAGAATGGACCAAAGCACGCCAAGTGTCTCTCAGCTTATTGGCTATCTCACCTCTGTCCTGGCTATTAGTCTGTGTAAATCCCTAGATAGTTCACAAATGCCCTCTCATAATAGTTGATAGTTTATTACTTTATGCTTTGGACTATCTCAACAATTCTCCCTCTCTGATGTTCTGTACAATTTTTGCTCTCATGGGCAGCTGACTTTTAGCATCATTAACAGCTTCCAGGTGGTATTTTCTAGGGAAGTAGCCAAGAGGCCCCATAAGGTACTAGATGTTTTACATTACAGCAGCTCCCCCTTATCAGTAGTTTTCTAGCATACTGTTTCACTTACCCACAATCAACTGCCCCTAAATATTAAGTGGGAAATTCCATAAATCAACAACTTGTATGTCTTAAATGGTGTGGTGCCCTGATAGTGTGATGAAGTCTTGCACTGTCCCATCCCGTTCCACCTGAGATGTGAACATCCACACGACGTGCACTACCTGGCTGTTAGTCACTTGGGAGCCATCTGGGTTATCAGATCAGTGGCTGCTGTAACATAGTGCCGTGTTTGAATAACCCTTATTTGACTTGATGGAGGCCCCAGAATGACAAAGAAGTGATGCTAGCAATTCAGGTATGCCAAAGAGAAGCCGTAAAGTGATTCCCTTAAGTATCAATGTGAATGTTGTCAACAATGAGGAAAGAAAAGTCATCTGTTGGGGTGGCTGGGATCTATGATTAGAACAAATCTATTCCTGACATCGGGACACAGGGAAAAGAAGCTCCTGCTGGTTTTGCTGTCACATCTTAAGCTATAAAGGCCACGGCCATGATGTGCGGTATTTAGTTAAGATAGAATGGCATCGCATGGGTTTGGTACTATTTGCAGTTTCCGGTGTCCACTGGAGTCTTGGAATGAATCTCCAAGGATTAGAGGATTACTGTGTCTTAGGTACTATCACAGGGAAGGAAATGGCAGAGGAAGAATTTTAGTCTGTCTTTCCAAGGAGTCTGCCCTTCATCTCTCTGCGGCATCAGTTATACCAGTTTCCAGCCTAGACTACCCTGCAACTCTGAAACCAAATTTCAGTGACAGCGCTCCCATTTAATCTCTTCCTTCAGGCTCCAATGTCGGCTTATCAATCAGAAAATGACCCCCAATTAGAACTTTTTTTCAACTGGAAAAACATTAAGCATCATCTCTTTTAACCCACTGTTTTTACAGATGAACAGACTAAAACCTCCAGAAAGTTGCTTTCTGAGGACCCCAGTTGTTGGGTGATAGAAGTGTCCCCAGAGCCTGGTGCCCCTGCTTATTTCCCAAGCAGAGTAGGTGTAGCTGGGCACCCCACAAACAGCAGGCAGGAGTGAGCACTGGATCTGCAAGTCCTTCCTACCTGCCTGATGGCTTGGCATTATTTATGTTAGATTTCCAAGTAGTGCCCCTTGGTTGTGATAATGAAATAAGACTTCCACCCAATTGCAATGTGGCTGATCTTTCTGCAGTTTGTCTTCACCAGATCCCCAGAAATGTCTGAGGGTGGATTTTTAACATTAACAATAAAGTTGGATTTTTGTTTTTAAAAATGTTAAAAGCTTAATTTTAGTTTCCAAATCACTGGCACTTTATCTCAGCATTGAAAAAATTCTGGATTTTCCAGATTGCTTTTATTTATGGATAAACCACCTTGAAAACTCACAGGAACCAGGAAGTCAGTGTTAGAATTAATCTACATAACAAATAGGAACCTGAAGCTTTGCTCGCACCAACATACCTACAAAGATGAGGGCAGACAATGCAGAGCAGGGAACCCCCCACCCCATCTTTTGTAACTGAAGGTTGCTGGTTAAATAGTAAACAGCTTACAGCTGCAAAGAGGAAGTTGAAGACAGACCATAATTTCACATCCAACACAATTCTTGAAGAGATCTATAATTTGTAGTAATGGTATTGTTACTCTGATTCTTACATATTATCTTCCCTTTAGCACAAATCTTTATAAAAGATTCCATGTCTCAAAGTATTGGCATGTCCAGTGGGAGAACAGAGGAAGAACTTCAAATTTCCCCTTTAACATGCCTCAGTTTTGCTACTTCAACCAAATGCCCAAGCGCAGTAAGCAAATCTTGTCACCAAACACTTCAGGGACTGCCTTAAACTAAGCCAAGGCAAGAAGGAGGCATTCAGAGTCACCTTTCAGTATCAGTAAGTGTGGGTGTATAATCACCCTAGTATTTCCTCAGAGTAAAATTCAACAAGTATGCAGACAGGCCACAGCAGGAACGCGGCATTTAAAAAATACCCAAATAAAACAATTTTATGGGATTTCTAATAGAAAAGACACTGACAGTTAAAGAGATTTCAAAATGTTCCCCTCCTTCAAACTCCAGGGTTATGCTCTGCTAAAGCTGCGGCCATGACTTGGATTAAATGACCCGAATCAGGAAGCCAGGGCCATCAGAAAGTAATGGTGTGTGACACACTTGAGCAGCATGAACTCACAAGAGGGCTGAGGCGCCCGGCTCCGTGGATGTGGGGGTGGGGCCACGGAAACAGGTTTGCAGGGCTGCTGCTTGACCTCAGAAGATACTGCAGGGCCTCTCAGATCACCGCCCCGCAGGGTCAAGGGCAGAGCAAACACAACAGAGTGTGCCTGTCTCTTCCAAACTCCCCCAGAGCCCAGTCTGTCTGGAAAGCGAAAGTTAGAAATGATGAGGGCGAACAAGAGCGCAAGCTCGTGGCGGGCAGAGCCGGCTCCTGAGTGCTTGCCCTAGGTTGAAGAGTAAGCCAGAGGTGAGCCAAAGAGAAGCAGCAAAAGCTGCCCCGGAAAGGCTCCTTTAAAACTGGAGACTCGAGGAGTTGCATTTCAATCTGAGAAAAAATTTTCCTCCCTACATCCCTTTTCAAAAAAGAATATCAAAACACCCCCAAGACAGGCCAGAGGCAATTAAACTGTTTTTCATCTTCAAACTCCCAGGAGGAGATAGACTGCAGTATGTGACTGACTACCTGTGGGGTTTTTTCTCCTTTTTTTCTGCGGAGGAAGGAGCACTCTCCTTTAAGGCAAGGTCCTTAAAACAAGGACCTTGTTAAATAAAACCCTCTATTTAACCTGACTTCCAAACCAAGAACCAGTACTTCAGGAAATTCCTCATGTAGAATTTCCAACAGTAGGGGTTCCTATTAGATTACCAGGGCTACTGGACCAACATGCCACAGCCGACACTTTGAACTTGGAATGACCGAAATGTACTCTCTCACAATTTGGAGGCTGCTAGCCCAAGGTCCAGGTGCTCACAGGCTCCTCACACTCAGGTCGGTAAGGGAGACCCCATCTGCATCTGCTTCTATCTACCTGAAGCTGTAACCTTCCTTGGTGACCTCCCACGTTACCGCGAGGTCTTCCTGCTGGCATCTGTGTCTCTAATTCCCCCTTTCCAAAGGCGCCTGTTGTACAAGGTTAAGGCTCTCACTGACGGTTCATCGTAACCTGATTACCAGTGGTTCAGTGCACTGTACCAGTTGTGGTACTTTCTTATGGTAGCCCCAAAACTCTAATAGAAACCCCTACTGTTGGGAATTCTACATGACGAAGTTCCTAAGAATGAGACTTGCTGGTTCTTGGTTCGAAAATCAGATTCCATAGAGAGCTTTATCTTTGTTTTAATGACCTTGGGAGCTGTAGCTTCCTGGGGAAGAATGGAAGATGAACCTTCTAGATGAACTACAGAAGCATTTTAGCCCTGGAAATCCAGAAGAACCCAGTTCACCCACAGCCCATCCCGTCTCACAGACTTTGGACTCAACCCAAGGAGATTTTATTTTTTCTTTCTAGGGACCTATCTTTAATTTTAAAAGAAATACCAGTAGAAAACTGGATGTGGTACATTAAGTACAAACTTTTTAATCTCTTCTCCCTTCCAAAAACCCACAAAAATGACAGTAAAGCAATAAAATACTTTAAAATGTTAATTATGATTCCAAGTATATAGCATTCTAGGAAAGATAAAACTATGGAGACAGTAAAAGTTCAGTGGTCTGGGGCTGGGGGAAGGGAAAATGAAAGAGTAGCGCAGAGGGTTTTTTTTGTTTGTTTGTTTGTTTGTTTGTTTTTATTTTAGAAACATAAAAGTACAAAAAACATATTGACAAACAGACACCAATTATCATAGAAAATAGTACAATCACAACTAATCTATAGACAAGGTGATATGGTCTCAACAGTGGTTATTGCTTTATCCATTGATATCTTCGAATTGTAAATGTATGAACCCATATACAGACATGCAAATTTAGTCAGACAGTTAATCCTCTCAACAACAGAAAAAAAAACAC